>DWRA01002032.1:0-15048 GCA_018250295.1 Spathilepia clonius
CGGTTATACAGACAGACAGACAAAAATTTTACTGATTGCATTTTTGGCATCAGTATCGATCCCTAATCACCCCCTGACAGTTGTATTGGAAATATATTTCATGTACAGAATTGACCTCTCTACAAATTTATTATAAGTAGGTATAGAAGATAACACAGTATCTTTATAAAATGTAGTCTATATGCTATTCTGACGTATAAACTACATTATTGTAAAGTTCTGTCCAAATCTGATAAGTAGATTTTGCTGCAAAAGGGTACATCTATCCATCCACACAACCCGGAACCCACTGCGTGTCAGACTGGTATGGTGACCGCTCCGCCACGCGGGTCGTCAAATATACGAGGCACGATACTACAAAGGATTACCTAAAACGAAAATACCCGATCTCAGTTAGAATTAGTAACTGTATGGGTTTGTATCGAAGAAGTTGAGTGGAAGACTCGTTTAAAACAAATTCACGCAAACCTGAACAAACAAGGGTAGCCGTTTGATTATAGTAGCCGCAGACAGGACGCAATTAATTAATTACAATCATATTACACTTTGTAATGAAAAATTTACGTATATTTATCACGGTGATGGGATGTCGGCGCTTTTGATTGGTATATATAATTGTAATTTGCCGATGCGATGTCGTGTTAATTTACGAGCGTTAATTGCTTTCTGATTTATCGTCGTTCGAAAAAATTTGTAATACAAGACGCATTACATAGCGTTTCCAAAATAGCTGTTTACTAATATAATTTGTTCTTTTTTATATTATTTTTACTATTACAATCATATTGACGACCCGCATGGCGGAGCGGTCACCATACCGGTCTGACATGCAGTAGATTGTGATTGTGGGTTCGATCTTCGGCCAGATAGATATCTAAATGATGATTTTAGATTTCTAATCTGGGTCTGGGTGTTTGTGTGTCCCTGGCACCCACGACACAGAGAATCTTTGTGTGGAGCTGTGAGTGTTAAGCATTTTAAAAGCGTCTTATATTAATAAGAACAACTGTTTATGCATGTCGCTGGTATTAAAGATAAGCTTAACATTTGACAACTTTTGTTTACCAGAAACGGTTGTTAACACTGTTGTTATTAGGCTTTAAAGGTGGTAGAACCCTTTGTAGTTCGACTCCGGCGGCACCATCACCACAATTATTTCTGCCTAATAACGCAGTGTAAGCTGTCTCCTGGTTTGAAGGGTGTGGTAAGGGAAATAAACTTAACGAAGCATCTCAACTTAGTGCTCAGGAGTAGCAACGCATCTGTGGTCAACTTCATTTGAGATTCTGGTCTTATCTGGGGTGCATCACAAATGTCCATGGCCGGCAGTTGCCACTTACCATCAGGTGGACTGCATGCTCGTTTGTTACTCCATCAAATAAAAAAAAGTAAAAAAAATATGTAGAGAAATGTGTGTTTTAAGATTTGGAAGATCAGCAATGTTTATACGATTTTGAATAGTTATTCGAGTATATGTTTAAGTGGAGTCCTGTACATCAGTCGATATGAACTATCCTTATGGAGTAAATTATAAATTTTATTGTTTCAATAGTTTTCTACGGACGTAATTTGTCGACTCGATTCATTTATTTTTGATTGTTTTTGTCGTAAATAGGAAACCGTAGATCGGTGTCGCGAAGATTGTCTGCAATCCAGCGTTCCGCCTGCTGCAACATCTCGCTATCAAAGTCTTCGCGCCATCCACCAACTTTGCCTGACAATAAAATATTATATGAATGCCAACTATTCCATACTATAAAGAAAGTGAGTCTTTCTTTGCATGCCGTTCATTTAAAATGCCGACAAACAACGACGACAAACCGAGGATAGCTAGAGTATTTATTGGAAATTGGAGACGGATAACTCGGCTTGTTCAAAGAAAACGTTTGAAGTTACACGTTTTGAAAGGGCGCTAACAAGATTTTTAACAGACTTCATAAAAGGAGGAGGCACTCAATTGTATGCTTTTTAATTCGCCCAAGTAAACTTTTGACTAACTTTGTAAATGAATTAAGAGTACTTTATTGCATTTGTAGAAAATATACCTGTAACATTTACTGGGAGATGTATTACGTAACTTATTACGTTATTAGGTACACAAATACATATTATTATATAAGATAATAGTATTAACACTATTATCTTATCTATCAAAAAACTGAGAGACATTATATAACTTCGGAAGACAATCGTGCGATAATTGTTAGGTCATTTGATTCTACTGTTTTAACTGTTTACATGACATTTAATTGATGTAAAGATACAGGGATAGAGATTAAAAATATAGTTACTTTTTTTATCCAAGTGAAAACAGTATCTTACCTTTCCTTAAAAACGATTGTTCGCCACTTCTGAGGAAATTGAGATTCGGTACTTCTTGAGAAACAGACGGATTCTTCTTAAAATTGTCGAATCTCAGATGATTTCTTAGCTCGTCGATTTGCTGCTCTGTATACGATTTCCCTAAGAATGCCGCGATCTGCCGCAACACAACCGGCATGTTCTAAAGACGGGTAATAAGAAAAAAAAACGAAAAGGTAAATACCTAAAACCACTGTATAGGTACGTAACTACTTACTAGTGACTGATTGAAAATGGTTTTCAGCGTTTGGGTTGCCCGAAACAGAACCTTTAGTTTCTGTTCTAATTTCGGCCGGAACCTAAAGTTCTTTGAACTTAATCAGAATTTACACAATTCTCTGGTAGCATTAAAATACTTCTATTAATTTACATTTTTATTCGATAAGAAGAATAAAACAAAAATCTGACTCGTTACACGCGTCTCGTCATTATACCGAAGGTCAAATTCGAGAATGTATGCTTCAGTTTAGCGAAAAGGGTCGATTGATTTTTTCCGAAACCGAAATTTTGACCGAATCTTTTTTACAATACAGTAAGTAGCAAACGAGTAAGTTCACCTGATTGTAAGTGGCTACTGTCGCCCATGAACATCTGTAAACGACGCTAATGAACGTCGGCTACATATGCATTACTACTCCTAAGGATTAAGTTGGAACGCCTCGGATAAGTACCTATGTCTCCCCTACCACACCAGTCGAACCGAAACACACCAGTGATTAACACTGTTGTTATTAGGCAGAAATAGGTGTTGCCATCTTTATGTAATCATAAGCGGCAGTCAGTAGTTAGTACAATTTACATACCATGCAACACTACAAAGAATACCTAGATAACATACACAGGTTTACAAAAGACTTACGTTTGTTAGGTCTTCATAAAATATAAACAGCAAATTCGGGTGATTTCTCAGATTCCACGCCTCCTTAACATGTTCGAAGTATGGCCCCCAATAAACTAAAGACAATCGGAAAATTGTATTAGAATCGTAGAAAATATTTAGTTTATGCTTCGTCATAAAAAAATTATGCTGTGGTAGAATTGCCAGTGCCACAGTCTGGTTCTTCCAATATAGATCAAAATAACGAATGATAACTTACCCAAGTCATTGATGAAGTAATTCCAATGTGTTTTAAAGTCTTTTGCAGCGCCGAGAGGTCTTAGCAATCTGCACAAATGATACATGGATACTGCAACGTCCCTGGGATCCCGAGCTACATGCACCACCTTGGCAGATTCCAGTAACCCAGGTGGCAGAAGGGACAGGGGTATGTGAGTCTTGATAAAACGTGGGGACGGTAGCTTTGCTATTTTCTCTGCACTGGGAGTTGCAAATGTATTTAAAATGTTCAAGCAATCTTCTTTGTATTTATGCTCCTCGACCAACATTCTTGTTGTTTCCGGATGCATTGACAAAGAAAATCTGGAAAAATAAAGAAATGAAAAAGGGTGATGAACCTACTTACGTAGGCACGTAAGAGTTATAGTACCTATTTCTTTGGTGTAATTAGTAAAAAGTGAGTGATCAGCAATCACAAGAAGTGAAACTAAAGAAAACTAAAATGATTACTAAATGATTGCTACATATTGAAGTATCGTATCATATCTATAAATAGACAATAATTAAATATGTTAATACATACTCCAGCATCGGAAATCTGGCATACAATTTTGTAGATCTAGCTTCTTCGTAGTTTAAATTGTTCTGTATCAACCACACAAGCTCTTGTGTTAAAGTTGTACCTGTAAACAACACCAGCGTTTAAGAACCAACCAGAAATATCCTAAAAATTCAGTAATGTTTAGAGGATTATTTTTAACTACAGAGATAAATTACTCATCATACGTACCTTAGTGTACGTTACGATTGTGCTTGTTTCTCTAAACCAAGAAATATATTAATCCTGTCCAAATCACTTCAGCAGTTTTCAAAATTAGGTTATGTACATACACCAACTATTTTGAAACTCTTTCTAACTATACACGTAGGTGGTTATTGTGAAAAGCAAGTATTTAAGCTGAGTAAAAAATTGCAGTTACTCGAAAATTGTATGTATAAACTTATTAAATTGTTATTAATTTCTAAAGAAAGAGATGCCTGACCTGATCTCGGGAACGAGTGCACAAAAACATCATCAGGTCGAATCGGCATATTATAAATGCTGGCTGCTTGTTGCTTGTACAAATCTTGGAAGAAATAACCCTTCGGGCCTACTTTGACAAACCCTGTTTTTTCACCTGTGTAATTAAAAATCGAATAAAAACTACACTTGCGCAATTTAGTTAAATCTTCACACCAAAAATAATTAGTTTTAATAACAAAAGTTTAGTAAGTAGTGCAAGTTTAAGCAAGGATTGTAAGATTAATATGATCATGTAGCTCGATTATGACTCTTTGCGTAGTTATTAAATTAGCAGTCTAAGAAGTTTTTTTTTTTTGAATAATAAAAAATACTGCAAATATACTGGTACATAGTAAGTAGCCAGAGGTCTTTTTAAAATATAATTTTTTATTATATTAATTCAAAGTAAATCTTACAGAAACTACACAGTCACGTTAAATGCACTAATAAATAAAATAAATCAAGAAATAAACCAGTGAAGTGTTCCATTAATTCCTTAGCCAGCACTGGTTCCACGTCTCGGATTTCAAATGGAAATTCTTGGCCGTGTGTATCCATTTCTGCAGTTTCTTAAACTAAAAATTTCCGTTACACCCATGATATCTTTGCACACGAATTTTTAATAGCTACTCTAATGCAGCTCTAACTATTGATAAGATAAAAATGTTAAGTATCAGATTAAATGCAAAATACATAAATTATGTATTTACGTATAAAGGAGAAAATACACGACAACGCGTTGTTTTATATTTTTGCTACCGCTGATGTTAGTGGTAGAAATTATAAATACGAATATACTAATAGTTACCCCTTATTAATCATTTATAACACAAACAATGCCATAATAATTGTACATACAATCGCAAAATTTTCAGAAATATTGAAGACATTTCTTATTTTCCTCCATAAATACCAAAAAAGTGATTTCAATATATTCTTGCAATTACGTAAATAGAAATATATTAATGTGATTTACATATGTAGGTCATACAGTCCTATAAAATAAATACATGTAGTGTTCTTAAAGAGAGTCAGAATAAACAGTGGATAATTATTTACAATAAGAATTTAATGACTTGTCCATTGGTCTCATCTAATCAACTTGTTAATATCTAGGAACCGATTCTACGACGTCTTTTCTGAGAGATCTTTATCTTTTTGAAGTGTATGGTAATGCAGTATTTAATGAGATAGTGCATAAATGCTAATGAATATTTATTTACTCAAATAAATAATACACTAATTTCGTTTTTAACATCATAGATAGATACAATTATGACCATCTTATAGACAGTTTAACTTTTTTTGGAAGTATAAAACGTGACACCAATTCTCTAGTGCTATTCCATAGGCGTTCGTTAAGAAAATCAACGTAATAAATATGCCACAATTTCCTGTTCCAATGATAGATCAAAACATAAAATATTTATCAGTAATAGTATTATAAATAAAGTTATACACGTTAAATCATATGTGACTCTGGTAGCAGCGAACCATAGGTAAACGACTAGTTCGACCGCTATAGGTACTCCTGCCCGAGGCTGAACTTATTCAATGAGTTCGTCAGAATCCGATGCGACGCTCTGGAAGACCGCCGACACTGCAGAATACTCAGACAGATTCTCTACGTCTTGGATGCCAATAATATTGCTCACCAACTCCGCGAAGGTTATTTTCTGGAAAGTTTGAATGAAGTAATTCTTGAAAATGAAGTAATTCTTAAAATCTCAATGTTTGTTATTTGAGAACGTTAAGTCTCGGAGGAGTGTAATTAAAAAAGTAGTAAATTTAAATTTTGAAATGTAACCTACCTCCGGCAAAAAAGAAAAATCATAGTCAGTCATCGCTGCTCTCTCTTCAAAACTGTGCCCGTACAATATAGACAGAAGATACCAAGCCAGCTCTTGGGAAAAACATTCACCTTAAACAAAACATATATAAGTCTGTAATTCCCACAGAATCTTAGATCACTTTTAAATGGGCAATCACGGAAGGAAGAAAAAAAATCGACTTCTTTCTTCCGTGGTCCGAAACCTTAACTCCATGGAACAGTGAACACAGTGCACAATGCAGAAATTTCTTTTTTCTATTATTTTATTTCAAAATACGAGTAAAACATCTCACCATTACTAGTTAGCATATCAATGAAATCATCGCGATAAATAAAGTAGGAGTCGCGTTGGGCGGTGGAAAACACTGCAAAAGAATTCTTAAGGTTCTTGAAACTGTCGCCGAAAGCGGGTCTGTGGTTGAGATACAACTTAACAAACTCCTCGAAGTCTATTTCGGTTGCAGGATTCCGTTGGTACACCTTGAACTTGGCTTCTATGATTAAGTTCTCCACCTAAGGAGAAAACATAGATATTTCAAATGGATTGTTTTCGCAAGGTCCACAAGCATTTCTATCCTTGTGAATCTACTTAGGATAAATTTTCACTTCTCTCTGCCGAAATTATCACGTCTTCAGGTCAAAATACATCACTTACATTAATTATCTCCATAAATAATCAAATTCCTAAATATCTTATTACCTCATACTCAGTTGGAAAATATCCAAGAGCTCTCATTAAGTCGGGCAGAGAGTCTATCGGAATATAGTCTTTAACCCGTCGCATTGCCGGGGAAAAGGTTCCCTGGCAGAGGATCTGGATGTAGTAAAATAGGTCGCGGATTTCGTGGAACAACCAGCCCGGCCGCCCGTCTTCAATGAGGCAATAATATGGGTCTAAATCCCCACCGCCTAACTTTGTTGTACTTTCAACCGCTCTGCAATATAAAAGTAGTTAGTTGCAAGTCGCTTTAAATGCTTTTGACTGTGAGTGGGAATGAGAAATGACTGTGTCTTTTTACATTATTGGTACAAAGGAAATACTACCTGTAGTTCGCTGCCCACTGAGTTACACAGTTGTCCTTTGCTCCGATAGTAAATAGCACTCCATTATCTTCACGAAAACACATGTTTACTACCTGGATTGTAAATTTATAATACGATCAGACATAAGGGTTTTCAAAATTAGACGATTTTCATCGAAATTGTGAGTCATATAAACCAAATAGCAGGAAATCGTAAGGTTTAAAGGTGTCTAGACCGGTCAGAGTACCGCTTCAACTGGACGAAAACCACGTCAAGCAGCGGATTTATTAAAGCTGCTAGATTGATAGGTAACACATTTCTAATTGCGATGTACAACATTCAAACCAATTTGCTCGATGTTGCCACTTACTTCTATAGGATGCCCTAGCATCCCGACATGTTTCCAGGGATTACCATCCAGTGGCATTTTCTGAATACCTATAACGTTCTTAGTAGAGAACAAAAGATATTGCAGCTGCTTGTCTTCCTTGTTCAACGTAATCAACTGTAGTTTATTCACTGGATGCTCATACCTAGGACCCAGAACTGTCGAAAGCGACATCGTCGTTGAGTAATTAACTATTTTGTATTTATACTAAAAAGGAAAATGTTCTCGTATGAGTTGTGTTTCTAAAGTATTCGCTGCGAATTAATAATTTAAAAAAAATGTAATCGTTGAATTTATCAATAATTACCTACCTCTTGGATATAATTCTTTTGAGTCAAACTACCTACATATACATAAGGATTACGATTTCGAAAATTAAATTCAGCACAATCTAAGTACAAAGTAAGTTAAAAATGTTGGTTTACGATAATCTACCTCATTATCAGCAAACAGAATCAACGGTAAATTAGTATGATGATCTTCTGGGTCCAGATCGTTAGGAGTGGGCCAAGGTATTCCTGTTAACGGAACGGATGCTTGCTCAATTCTATCCAAGCTAAAGATCTCCAAGTATTCTTCTGAACTTTTTCCAATATCGTACTCTACCATAATACGATCGGCTCCGAGGGAAACTACTTTGTATTCTCCATCATCATTTTTTTGCGGTAGGAAGAAGGCGGCTGTTATATTTTTATAGTGAGCTCTATGTTTCCCAATAAACTGCCACTCGAAAGTTACGCAGTTGTATTTGTAAATAGCCACCGTTCTACCAACATCCTACAAACCAATTTATTAAAGCTATATTTCACGAATATTAATGAATTTCAATTCAACTTCGGCTGACTTTGTCCTTTAGACAGTCAGCTTCATTCTCAAACAGCAGAGTAAATATACGGGATTATATTTTTATTATTATGACTTTAGTTTTGAGAGTAAAGTCGTTTTGATATTACATGAGGCGTCCCCACTGACATTTTCTAGATTAACAAAGCGCCTATGACCAGTTTTGTGAGTGGCATGTGATTTTCATGGCCTGTAGTGACCATATAGATCCTTAGACTACTTTTACAGAAAACAAAAACGAGGAACGCGGTAAGGGAGATAAACTTAACGAGGCATTCCAACTTAGTCATCAGGGGTAGCAATGAATCTGTGGTCGACTTCAGTTGGGATTCTGGTCTTATCTGGGGTGGATCACAAATGTCCATGGGCGGCAGTTGCAACTTACCATCAGGTGGACTGCAAGCTCGTTTGCTACTCCATCAAATAAAAAAATATATAAAATCATAAACAATTTTTTTTGTACACAACTGGGAAGCTAGAGAGATTTTATCTTTCCAATAATAAGTACACTCAAGTATATGAAGATATTAAATCCACACTGTAAAATACTTACAGCAAGTACAAGTGTTAAAGAATCGCAACTATAATTGATCTCCTTAATAGAATAATGCGTGTCCTTGTATGGTTTCTCAGTCAAGATGTGCAATGTTATAGGGTCCAAAAATAGCAATTCACCCGAATTCAATCCACAAGCAAAATGCAAACCTGTGGACAAGTATTAGTTTTGAACTTTTTTACTAAAGAGTAAAAAAGAAACTAAATGTATGTCGTAGTGGCAGAAACTGCAATGGAATCGCTTAAATGTTACTTTTTTCGGATAAGCATCCGAGCAGAGTTTAACATTGCTGTTATTATGCAGAAATAAGTGTGGCAGGTGCCTCTGGAGTCGAACCACAAAGAGATTTTTAATATCTATCAACATAGTCTAACTTTATAACTCATCGTCAAACTTATAATACCTTCGTAACTTTATGACACAGTCAAATTATCATATGTAAGTAATATTTGTGGCAATTATTATATTTAAGTTTTATCTTTTTAACATCATGTTAAAACTAAACCTGAAGGTGAATACTTGAGGCAAGTCACAGCCAAGCGTGGCTTGGTAACTTCAGTGTTGCATTTGATCGAATCGTCTTTTGGTGGAATCACTATTTTGAAATGTTCTCTCAGATCTATTCTTTTGAACAATTTGTGTTGGATAAAATTATGCATCTCTACTATCCCGTCGGCAAATCCGATGCACACGTATGGTCTAAAAATAATAAAAATTGTTATATATATATATTTAGGAATATTTTTCCAACTTTATACTTATTCGTACTATAACTTCATATTAATTCAAGTAACAAAAATAAACCGCTGAAGATGAACTAAAATTGTTCAAGAGGTAATAGGTACTATATGTCTGTCTAAACAGCTCACTCTTAATTCTATGTATTTTTTTCATTAAGATTGAAGTTTAGGTATAAATGTTACTTTACTTATTAGGGTGCACTGTTATTGACAACGCGTGGGATATCTTGTTGTCTAATATGGTGGTCAATTTTTCCGTCACGAAGTCCGCGAACCCCACACCTTGGTTTCCAGTGCCTATGTCGAATAATATTAATTAGGATCTTAAAAGTACATGCTTTATACCTATTTTAATTGTACATTATGACATAGAGGTACGTTTGTCTTCGCGCAAATCAACTGAATAACTACCATATTTCAGTGAGAATTCTGACTTTAGTTGATCAAAGATTAAATCACCATGAATATCTACGCATACATGAATTGAGGGTTCATAATCTGTTTAATATGCCGTCGGATGCTCATAAAAGCTACTGAAATGTTATCACTTAAAGACACCTGTGCTAGAAACTACTTTGTGTTCTCCATCATCATTTTTCTTATATGCTAGAAACCTCTAGGTATAACCTTACAGTGGCCGTCCTTAGCACTTAATAGCGGATTCCGGAAAATATAACCAAAAAACATAACTTGAACTAACGTGTATATATATATTTTAATATGTAATCTCCTAAATCTGGTATGAAGTGTACTATTTACAGATTTAATTATCATTGATTATACATGATATACTTATATTATATTTTAAAAAATGTGGTACTTACAAACTATGAAGTCCCTAACGATAAACGGTTTTCCACTGACTGTGGCATCGCTAGGAATTTTCGATTTTAGTAGTTTCTGACGGATCGCGCCCGTTTCAGAATCGATTTCCGAAACCACTTTCTCCCAACAGATACACATCTTCTTACCTAAAAATAATCATGTTAAAAAACCTTCCACTATCTATTATTCATGTTACCCCAAGCAATAATAAGCGTAACAATTCCACATAACAATTCCACGGCATTATTACTCGTATATTTTACAAAAAGTCCTTTCGCAAAACATAAATATTACTTACACAGTTATACCAAATTTTATTTATCTATTTCATCGCATGACCGTAATATATAAGAGTAAGATATAATACTTTATATTGCTGGTGATGCTTCACTGCTTACACTTTGGATCAAGTACTTTGTAGCTCCTTGGCGAAATGTTAAAGCTAAGGTCTTTAACGCTGTCCACCTGGAATCCATGGACCCAGTATAGTAGCTTCATTTGAGGGTCATAAAAACGGATGTCGCCAACATTATTACCGGTCACGATCACTCTAGAAAACAATATTAGAAAAAAAATGCCATTTCAGTATTTCAAAGTTTATGAATGAAATTATGCAACGAACAATAAATTTATTACAAGTTGACTATAGAGAACTGGACGACATATTCAAAACCAAGAAACGCCTACGTTAATAACTACTCACCTATCCACACTTTTGATCGTCTGAATTTTGTTCTGCTCCACTTTCAACACCTTGACAAAACGCAGATTCTCGTAATTCGACGCATCCACATGCTTCTGGTACTCTATTGTGTAGCTATACACGAGAACAGCGCCTCGATTAGTCGCGACTAGTATCTGAGAAGTATCTTCCACAAATGTAAAACAAGTCAACTTGCCGTAATCAGGACTTATTTTCTTTGGAGGCATTCGAATCTTTAGTTCGTAATCATCAGTTTCTTTAAGCAGGCCTCTTTCGATGACAAATATTTTCTGAAGATGTAAACAAAAATTCGTTGTCGTTGTAGTCATCGGCGTCAATCCATTATTATTAACCTAATCAGATTGATGAGCAAGTGTCTCAGAGTAAGGAAGGTTTAGGCCATTGGTCATATGCAAGTTGGTAGACTTCACACGCCCCCTGAGAACTTTAAAAAAAAATGAGACGTGTATCCTCACCAGGTTTTATTAAACCATTTAATCAAGTAATAATCATTTCTCATTCGCACGTAACCTTGAAAATTTCTAGGTGCTTGCCTGTGGTTCGGATCTTGAACCTCTAGATGAAAGGCCAAATTTCTAACCACTAACTTACAAATACTCATCTGATGGTAACTTTATTGGTCTCTCGCGCTCAAAAGTTGAACACCAATATCAAAAGAGTGTCAAATAATGAGGATGATCTAGAATGCGTTGTTACTAAATAGTATGTCTTATATAAACACATAGTGTTTTAATTCTGTAACAATTAAAATCAGAATGCGGAAGCGCTGCTCTGACGTCTAAGAAAGAATATTCGGGGTGGAGATGCCATTAAACAAGGGACCCAATGTTTTAGATAAGTTTGTCATGAAAGTTTAAGAGTAGTACAATTTACTAACACCTGATACACCAATCCATATATCATTTCTTGTCATCAGCAGAAACTGTTCCGAATTGTACGGATTGAATGCCATATCGATAACACCTCCTTGTGGTATTTCAACATCGATTGTAGCTGAATAAAAAAATATTATAAAATACGTAATAAGTATTTCTAAGCAAAATATTTTATCGAAAACAATTTGGACCAAAGTGACTTTCTAACATAAAGTTAACAAAATAAGTATAGTAGAAAAATATTAAGAAATATTTTCAAAATTTGTTCCGTACCGTGCGGTTCGTTTTTACCAAGTGCCCAGATCCACCAACGAAGATTGACCTTGTCCTGATAACCCAAAGTTAGCAGATACTTTGCGTCCTCGCTCAGAGCTACTTTCGCGAGCCTTACACTGCCATGAGGTGTGTAAAGGGTCTTGACAGGGAAATAATCGTTGCTATCCCAAATAATAAGGATGTTTTCTGGTCCAGAATCGGCAGTGACGAGCCATCTTCCTGCTTTATCCTTGGCTATGCAGGTTACCATGTGTCTCTAAAATGGAATTTAGGTATGAGACAATTAGTCAAAGCAAATTCTACCTGTAAACCTAGGAAGTATATGGTGTGGAATAGCATTAAACACTTCACTTTAGATTTCATTTCAGATTACTTTTAATCAGAAGTTAGTTAATAGTAGGTATTATACTCAAGTTATTGCTTCGTTATAACTAAGTACATTAATAACTTTTTAATCCTATTATCCTCAGTAATAAAATGTATATTGTTTATAGTATACATTCAATTCAATCCTTCAATCATATCTGTCAATATGTACAAAATAAATCAATGTTCCAGCTATACCTACAAAATGCAACGGCATAATGATATGACAAAAGGAAGTACTCACATGGCCTTGCAGTATCCTCATGTGATTAGCGGTCCAGTTATATAGCACGCCACAGTTGCTGGCCGCGTAGAAGGCTGTGGTGGTACCCTGGTTGTTCAGGTTGATTACCCCAACCTTGGGGTTGTATCCGTAAATCCAGCGAATGTTCTGAAATAATTGAATATTTTATGTTATCAATGCCTTTAGATATTATATCCAATAGATTTGTCAACCCATAACTGTATCACTGCTGGGCACGGGCCTTCTTTCTTTGTGAAAGGAGTTAAGGCGATAGTCGATCGCACCAAAAGATTGATCTGATCTGATCTCACCTTTAAAAACTTTTTTCTTACTGTGCTCATTAATATAAAACCTAACAAGTCGGACCAAAAATGGGCAGTTGGTAGAGAAAAGTACAAATTGAGGTAATGGGGATATTTTAACTCTCAATCCACATCTCAGGAAGAGGAAGAGTCTGAAAAGCGTTGCACATGGTCAATCGTGCTAACACAAGCTGAAACTTGCTCACAACAAAAAATATATGTATGTTTTGTATATTGTGTGGCAACGAAACATTGTTACAAAAAATAGTAGTACATAGTTTTGAAACGGTTTTCTAGTAGAAAAAATCTATGAGGTTTGTAGCCAAACAAAGTAGATATATACTTAACGTACAAATGGAGCAGGTTTGTAATTATAGTCGCTGAATTCGGAATGTCTTCTAATCTGTGAAAGCGAGAGACTGTATAATTTTCGAAAATCCGCATCAGTGCTTGATGAACTGTGTGCCAAGTTTGGCAGAGAATTAAATTTATCCAACGACTTCTGCGACTGCATCTTTAAATTGTAATTATTATTTTATTTTTGTGTTCCTCTCCTATTTGTCAAACAAATATTGACAAATCAATCAATAGGCTGTATCTTTTTTCAATATATATGTAGCCAGTATTCATTTAAGTACATACTCATTAAACCGGGAAAAAATTTACTGGAACATGATAGCAATTTGTTACATTGAATTAAACTACTAAAACATTGTATTGTAAACTAGATTCAGTGCGAATTAAATTTAGCATCATTCAGAAATCGAGATGACAGCGGCGCACATTCAAGCAACAAGTCTTTCCATGTTATAATAACAAACTGCATCCGATGAATACATGAGTAATGCACTTCCCATAAGCCTTATGAGTAACCGTCGTTGAGAGACAATCAAGGGGCGTTCACCGTACTGCCGACTACCAAGTATTTATACAACGTTATGAAGCTTTATCGGCAAGTCAAAGGTTACCGAGTACAAATAAGTCCGAATGTGTTTTACTTTCTTTGTCAGTTGAATCGCGAACATGAGCAGTTGGTGGTGTGTGTTGTGTACCCTCATAGCGGTCGGTTTGAGTTCCGCGATATGCAGGACCATATTTATAGAGGAGAACCCGCCAACCCCGGAAGAGGTCAGTAGAGTATGTTATTAAGCATGCGCCACGAATTCGATTCTTTATCTTTGTTTAAAAATAATTTAAGCGATCTTAACGACCTTTTGTTCCACTAACCTACTATTTAATAGCAACGTGGTTCTTTAACAATACATTAGTCTTTTTTGTACAATTAATTTTTGACATACACGATATGATTAAAATGTATCTCGTTTTTTTTTCTTTTCTCGCAAATTTTCCACCGATAAGCGCGACTCAATACAATAGGTATCTGTCTAAATAAACCTTCATAATAGTTATCCTTAACATCAAGTATTTACTAGGGGTTTAAAAAAGCTTCAGATAGTTATTTCGAACGAATTAAAGGATTTTTAAATAATTTAATAAATAAATAATAAAAAATAGTTAGGTGGTTCTTTGTTTTGTATCGCAATAATACTTAATGAGCTTTTATTATATTACAT
>DWRA01002033.1:0-15046 GCA_018250295.1 Spathilepia clonius
AATTGTCTTTTTTATATGCCTCGCCAACACATTAAATATACAGAATAAGTAATAGCCGAATAGAAATGCCGCCATTTGGAATTACAACATTTATCGTTATTCGTAAAATTTTATTGTTTTTTTTAATATGGCTTTATAAATCATCATAAGATATTATTTATAGAAATAGAAGCTCTTTTTACAACATTCCGAACATGCATTTATTTTAGGTGTTACAGATAAACTGTTTTGTTATCGCCACAAAGCACAAACGTCTATAAAACAGATTGGTGGGTGTGTCGAATTCAGTAGATTCTTGTTCTTTAACGTCTATACAAGACTCAAGTAGTTTCGGAGAGTATTTACACCACTATCTTGGCAAAGTGGAAGTGCAGGGAAAATAAAAGTTCTTAGACCAGAGGCGCTCAACCTGATCCTTATTAAATAGTTTGTTATTTATTAAACATTATTATTTTATTAATACTAGGGTACGAGTTAGATAGTTACGACCTGGTACTTCTATAATTATAAAAAATGTGATAGGAAAATACTTTTCAGAATACGATGTATCATCAGTTAGCGATCAAAGTTGTTTATACAGATATATTGTCACTTTTCAGGAATAAGTGTCCCAAATAGATTTACCGTCGAATTTCCTTCCGATCAGAATACAGCAACGTAAAAGAAGGCGGACTTATGAATTTTTGTGGCATAACCACAAACAAACCACAAGATTCACAACTTTAAGTTAATAAATATGTGACCATAGATGCCAAACACAAACAGAATTAAGTATAACAGATTTTACAAAATATGTTAAGTGTCTAAAAATTATTTGTTAGTATAAACATTGTAATTTATACAAGCAGTAATATAGTTAATTTAATGTACATTGCTCGTATGTTGTAACTTTAATCGCAAACGTATCGAGGGTTGAGAACTACTGCTAAGTACTACAAACAAGCAGATACATCACCTGCAAACCGTAGAGTCGGGCATCCCAATCCGGTAAACTTAAATGCGGTAATGGTTTTTCGAATGTTACTACAGACTGCATTGCTACAATTTATCACTTTTTAAACCAAGAATAATAAAAGTTATGCTCAAACATAAAACTGTAATATTGTTGCACAATAAATTGTTATAAAAGTGAGATGAGTGCAGCTGTCAAAACATGTAATGGCGCCCGTCAGCAGCGTTCTAATTTTAAATTATTATTAACAACCGGTGTTCGAAATAGGTAAGAGATTTCATTTTATTCATGAATAATTTTATGAGGATATATTATTGACATGCTCAATTTTTTATAATAAACTATTAAATTGTATTTTTTAAATTGATAACGGTATTTTAGGTTGACTTTAGTGATTGTTTAAACTACTTTAAACTTAACGAGTAGTTCGTTTAGTGTTTTAAATTCGATTACAATCGTTTCCACTTTTTTTATTTATCCAAGCTCAAGAAGAACATCAGTTGACAAAAAAAAGAAAAAAGTAGGTCCTGTCCATTTATAAAGAAAGAAAGATGTAGAATTAATAACAGTAAATGAGCATTATAATAAAAAACATGTTGATACAATATTAAGAACATTATTATTTCCTATTTATTTTCTTTACTTTGTTTTATTCTGCTGAGTATATAAAAGTGATAAGTAGCTTTTTTTTGCTGTTTACCGGTTAATATAAGCCAGTTGATCTACTGACGGCGATTAAAATACAATACCTAAATATAACGAGGTATGGAAAAGATAAAAATGTTACAAGCGTTAAAAACACATTTTTTTAAAATACAATTAAGTATTCATTGAATTGTAAAATAAAATCCAAATAACAAAGATTAATATAAAAAGATTAACATGGAGTTCATCCGTAGCCTACTGTGACAAGTACCTAATACAAAGGGCAATATTAGGGGACTGTTGTATTATATACTGACCCACTTTCCCTATTAGGGTAAAACTTCTACACTCTGCGGATCGCCACTCATACTCAAACTGCGTAACCGTAAATCTTCTAGACTTGGAGCCTTGTGTCTTAATATCGGAAGAAAAAAAGTAAATTACTATTATAGCAATATGACATTAATTACATTGACGTTCGAACATTTCGTTAAAAATGTTTCGTTGTTTAACTTTACTTACCTTAAATGGTTAAAAGTATTGAGTTTGTCAATTATTCCAAAACATTAAAAAATCAAGAAATTGTATGAAACCTGAGGCAACCGGTTCACCGATCCAGATTATTGACAATTTGTACGTGCTCCCTTAGGTTAATAAATAAAACACTAAAGGTAATAAATATAATGAATTATTAAAAAATAAAATAAATAAAATTGTCTCGGTCTTTAAGTCTTAACAGTCAATTTGTCCTATTTCTGCCTTAAAATTTACGAGTATCAGTCTGCTAGTGTTGTATCTTTACATTTATATATAGTCTTTGCATTAATATAATACCAGGCTCTTGGTCCATTACTATACTTTTACAAGTGTTTTTGGAGTTATGCCAAATGCTGTCCACATTTATTTATGCGGACGTGTAGACATGCTGCGAATTGTTTACTCTGCAATTAGACAATGAAGAAGATGAGAGGAATACGGTGATTATTCCAAGACGTCGATGGTAAACACATGTCGCTAAAATTCATTTAGCCCATTTTACTTATTTACCTCTGCCTTAAAATTTCCCAGAATCTGGCCGATACTAATATTTGTGACTGTTATATTAAGAAAATCAAGTTTTTGGTAAATTCCTCTAAAGTTAATTAAACCAATTTTACATAAGTATGTATATACTTGTGTACGCTATCTGTACTTGTAGCCCTATTCTAGTATTCCATGAATGATGGGTGGTATAAACACACATAAAGACGGATATATAAACCTCCGGAATTAGAACACGTATGTAAATCCATCATTTAGATGTTTTACAGGCTTGAGAGGGAACCAAGAACTCTCTGTTTATCAAAGCGTTACGGAGATCGTTCTGCCACGTGGTTTCTGGAACTTCGCCTTAAAAATTACAAGATTTTGCCCATTACAATTACCGTTACCTTTATCTTATAAAATTACCAGGCTCTTGGTCCATTACTATACTTTTGCAAGTGTTTTTGGAGCTGCGCCAAATGTTATCCACAATTATTCAGGCGGACGTGCAGACAAGCTGCGTATTTACTCTGCAATTACACAAACAAACGTTAGGAACTTCCACAAACGTCGTAGGGCTTTATCTGCTTCTTTGAGATAGTAAGGGTAATGAGTGCATTTAGACGTCAATATTTGTAACAAGTCCTATAGTCTATATTCGTGTTCTTTGTGTTAGGGCATGCTATCGTTTATTACCAAAACTCTTAGAATATTACCAGAATATTCACTATTAGTACTCAAAATTTTTTTTTTGGTACTCAGCTTGTTGTAACTAACGTATTACAAGCATCATATATTTTTTTACAATAATATAAATTTATTTAACATAAACGATGTGGAATCACAAAACATTCATAATAATATTTTTTTAGATTTTGCTTTGCCGCGTGCTATGTCTAAAACGTTAAATGTATAAAAATATGTATTAACAGAGCCTTCTTCTTGACAGTGCAATTAATAGAACGATAGTACGACGACAAGTCAATAAGAAATGCAATTTCAATTACACGCAACCTTTGTTACTTTAAATTATGTGAATGTTTATCCACGAACGTCTCATATAAAGTCTACCTAAAGATACTTACTACTACTTACTACTACTAAGTGCCCCATTCGTCTTTTTAACCTGCACTCTACTGGAAATATTCGCCTGAGTGTTATTCACTCGGACTATTCGGATGAACTAAATTCTCTATTGTCCCCGCACTTCATTATAGCTATCTCTGCAGAATGTGGTTGTCTCTAAATTGCTGCAAGGTTTTAGGGTATACAATCGTTAAAGAAATTTTAAGCAAATAGGTTGCACATATAAGAGCAGGATAAATAGTTCTCTAAAGTACATACACCACATTATCTTTGACAAAATGCAGGATATAAATTGCGACCAGCATTTAGAGTGGACACGGAACCTTTACATACAATTTAAATAGTCTAACGTTGGTCGGTTATACAAAGAAAGGAAATGTAGCTATTTCAGTTAAATACAAAGTGTTAGTAATCACTCTTAATTGAAAATTAACATCTTATACTGTAGCTTACTATCAGTTCTATTATAATGAATTTCTTATACATCAACCCATGTTTTATCACGTTATATTTTAGGTATCGTATGTTACATCATCCATTACTGTCCTAGTAGGCATGAATCCACTATGACCAAGTGAGCAGTAATGTGATATACAAAACTGACTTTAATTTACTTTGTTTACTTAAATAAAACCAAAATTAAATCTCCCACAGACAAAAGATTTCTTTTATGGCGAGAAATAAAATCAGGCATTTATCACTGGCGACTACAAACCATTTAATACAAAATTTATGCTGGAAAATTCCTATGCTTATACTGGACCGGTTAATCATAAGTGCTGTATGTAGTCTATCATTTCGATCAATCTGCGGTTCGAATGTAATCTAGCAAGTGTTGTTCGTTTGGACCATTCAGAGCGTTAATGCACCACAAATCCCCAAATGTACGCTTCGCATTATCGCTGTTCCCGGTCCGTGGATGTTTATAAACTAGGTACAACCTGCTTTCAGTGCAAAGGGGAAGCCTTCACATTAATTTTCAGAGTGATTCTGTTTAGCGATCCGCAATGAACGTTCGTCGGTGATATAAAGAGTTGAATTGTGCTTAACTAAAATACATGGTGTTTAAAAATGTTATGGCTGCAGATTTAGCTTATGTAATAATGTAGGTAAATGATCATCGAATAGTCGCCATGAAATCTTATTGGAGCCTTTAATTTCGGAGTTTTAGAAATACGTGAAAGGTAGACCATTAATTTCTATTGTAGCATTATAGTATAGCATTTAAGTCATCAGCGCCACATCTAACAACAGTAATGTTAAGCCTCAAGGGTGTCAACGAACTTATGATTGCATTATGTGAAGCAGTGATAGCCTAGTGGATAAAACTCGTCTTCTCATTCAGGAGGGCCCAAAGTTCGAATCTCAGGCGCTTACCTCTGATTTTTCATTGTTATCTTATTTGCTATAACTGTAAAGGAAAACATAGTAACGATCCGCTTAATTAATTTGCTTAATTTCCTGTTAAAGTTTAAAAGAAAATCAAATATGTATGAAGTGGACTGTGTCTTAACCCCTCTCATTCTGAGACCCGTGCCCAGGAATGACACAATAACGGGTAGAAGACGACATGACTATATGTATAGGCGTTGGTAACAGCTTATAACAAGGTGAATTTAATATTATTTTACTAATTTAATTTCATAAGAAGCCTTGTAGTAAGCCTAAGAATTTTCTCAGCAGTAAGAACAAGCACGTGCCTAGCAGTGGGACATCTCAGCCATTATTACTTCGGGGATGTTAATAAGTTACAAAATAATTACGTTATGCAGCATAATTTTCCCTCATCCAGCCACTTATTAAATTATCTTCATGTTTCTAATTTAATTTAGTCCCCACTTCCTTTCATTATAAGATTTTTTAGCGTAATGGCATTTAATTTAATTTATGGAAAGCTTATCTGAAGGGTTTGGCTTAAAATTCTTTAAACCGCTTAATCCGGCTTTGTTCGTCTGTAAGGAAGGAGGAAACCTAGGTATTATTTCTTGTAATTAACTCCGGATTTTCAAACGACGCAATCTCCCAGGACAAAATTTACTACTAGCCTACAGAATGCTTTAATTATATAAATCTGCAAAATTGTCGTCTTTTCAAGAAATATCCGTAGATTTAGCCTTTGCGATATTTTGTGTACAACAGACTCCTTTTATATAACAGAGATGTAGGAAGCGAGATTGTTATAGAGTTTCTTTATGAAACTTATATTAATATATTGAGAGATATACATACATATATATATATATTAATATATTTGTATGTATATCTCTCAATATGTTAATATAAGTTTCATAAAGAAACTGATTTGCAATCTCGCTTCCTACATCTCTGTTATATATATATATATATATATATATGTATATATATACCACCACACACCACCACATCTATCCTATCGACATCCAACTTTCACATCGTGAAACTAGCCAACTAAGATTTGATAGTGTGCAGTCTATCAATCTACGAACCTTTATCAAACCTTTGAGAATTTTTTCTTAGGTACCTCACAAGCGTTTTTATACACAAGTTTCCAAAGTATTTTTTCAGACGTGCATGCGTGACATTTGTAACTCGGAGCTCACAACGAAAGAACAACATTTTAAACATATTACATTTAAGTACTTGCATTTTTATGAATAAGTGGAGGTAGGGCCCACAACGCCCCAAGATTTCATTAAAAAACCTTTCGCTCGCACGCTGTATACATGTGGGCGGATAAAGGTTACGCTACATCTGGGAAAATAATATAACAGTTTAAAACAACGAACAATTCGTTGTATACGAAAATTGATAATGTTGCCAGCTTGTTAAGAATTTCTACATTGGTAAGAACTGCAATTTAATTTAAATTTCAAGGTATTACCAAAATGATTTACGAACACGGTTAAAACTTTGCGACAAAAGAGTTATAGAAGACATTTTATTAGTGATATTTGACTTTTCTTTTATGATAAAGATGTAGGTTGTAGCAGATGAGGAATGGAGCATGTATTTCAGCCTGAATGTATGTTGCTCACAGTCGACAATGGATGTCCCAATCCCATTAATGGTTAGAATAAACTAGAACATGATAATGTTACATTTATGTTGTATGGTAGAAGTTTAGTTATGGCAGTGGCGTCCTTGCTATCGCGTCACGAAAACAGAAATAAAAGTTGAAACTCCTTCTATTTTTAGTACAAAGGAATTTTAAACAGTCTCGAATAAAGTTTAAGTGAGGAATGAACTCATTTTGACGTTAAATGGTCATTGCAACTGAGCTCAGGTGCGGTTCCATTCCAAGGACTTAGTTAAAAGCCTCTTGTACCGGTAATTACACGGCTCCCTTAGTTCCCTACCCTTTAAATGCATTAAAACAATGCTTACGCACTTGTTTAACTTTAAAAATAGGACGAAAGGCTTAAATTCTTCCAAAGTAAGTAATACTAAGTCTGACGAACCGCATAACGGAGTGGATACCATCCTAGCACAGAGGGGTCTAGGTACGATACAATGATAAATTTATAGTTCTGTTCTGGGTGTTTATGTACTCGGATTTTTGAATATGTAGTTCCAACCACCAGCACAACTTATTTGGCTTACACCACTGTTACAAGTTCGAAAGGTTTGTAGTACAGGTGTGTGGTTTAAGGGTGTCTAGTAGTATTAATATAGCACGAACCAAGACAGTTCATGTGATCGATTTCAGGCAGGTGACATGACCTATCCATTGTGAGTAACAGATGCATAAAGGCTATCACTTAACCAAATGGGCTGCACACCGATCTGGTGCTTTCGTAGCATTAAAAACGCTCAAGCAACTTTTTAACATATCTCTCAAGCATAACTTAGGACATCAAGCAAAATTTATTTCCATAAAATCAATAACCAATATTCGTATTTGAATACAAAGACTTGTAAGATATTACATCGAAAGAACAGAAACACCTTGGCGTGGCATTTCATTACGTGGACCTTTGTGTCGAGCGAGACTATAATGGATTTTCTTTTATTTCACATCTATTATATACACGTCCATTATCACACTGTGTTTCGTTTGTTTACTTAAACGTTACGAATCTTAAAATATATACGAACAAAAGAACTCGATACTAAAAACGTTCTCTGGACATTCCAGCCAATCTATCGGCAGTCAGACAAAATTTTTCATGCTTAGGAAATATTGTAAAGGTAATTAATTATCTTATGATCTATACAATTCCTACAATAAAATCTATATAATCCTTATGATTTCTAAATAGGTGCTTATTTAATGCAAATAAATAATGACAGTAGTTGCTATCAGCTGGAATGAATGCTCATTTGCTACCTCTATATTATAAAAAAAAAATTGCCACTCACACAGAGTTGAAATTTTTAGCCTGTGTAATATAGCTGATAATACATAAATAAGTAAGGAAATGAATCTTGAGATGACAACTAATTGGGCGAAATATAAGAAAAACATTGTGCCGGCCCCAAAATTAATTGGGAGCAAGACAGAATGACGAAGTATTTTTAGGTATCCCAATCGTGTAAACAGGTATATTAATTAGTAAGAAAAGCTTTTGTTAGCATTGATATAATATCAAATCAGAAAGTATTTTAGGCATCCATAGCATCAACGTTATCAACTCATTACTGTCTCACTGCTGGGCATTGGTCTCCTCTCAGAGTGAGAAGGTTTAGGCCATAGTTCACCGCGCTGGCCTATTGCGAATTTAGTAAACTTCACATACCTTTAGGATTTTTTTTTGTTTCATAACTCTCCGGTGTGCAGTATTTGTCACGATGTTAATGAAAACTGTTATAGCAAGTAGTAATTAATTTGGAATATAACTTCGAGAAATCAATGATGCGTGCCTGAGGTTTGAACCTTGGGCTCCTCGATTGAAAAACCGTCGATTCACCCTCAAGGCGACTGTTTGGCTTTCATAGTATATTGTATATTAGTCCTATAAGTCGGACTGGGACTTGGAAAACAAGTTCTTTAAACTGCTTTACAGTTATATTACTTCACTTTCTATGGAAATACATGTTGATGATTATGTGTTACCGGCATACGAGTGGATGGCAAATAGAAGGCACCAATAAATATTTATAGGCGTGATTTTGGACAATTAATTTGTAATATATTATATAAGATATAAGATTTTAGGTATTTGTTGAGTGTCGCCGGCCTTAATTACATTACATGTTTTGCATTAGATGTCTTGAAGAAAGAAACCAAGTAGAAAGCAACCAAGAGATTTCTGTCTAATTTCGGAGAGGAGTAGTAGCCTTTCTTGCTAAATTCGTTATTTACGATCATAGACCGAGTGTCCACAACGAAACCTTCCAACTTCCTTATAACTGTAGGAGTCTATTAGTTTAATTTATTTTTTGGTTGTCGTTAATAAATGTAATATTTAGGGTCACATTCCTATCACGCGCATTTATGACCACATGCAGTTATGGTCTGCATGCGTGCTGTCACGTAGGCTCCATCCATTGACTACGTAAAGAAAGTGTTTTTTCATATCACGCATCCGGACAGAAACCTGCGTGATATGAAAAAGGTACGTAGTCGTATATTTTCGTACATAAGTATGTTTTGATAGCTTTTAACATTGCGTGAAAATGGCTATTAATCTTTCATATATTAACCTAGTATAAGCGTTACTGTACCATTGCTAGGCAAAGCCCTCCTGACAGAGAGAGGGGAACGTAGACCATAGACCATCACGCTGGCTAAGTGCAGATTGGTATACGACGTACAACTTTTTAAATTAATTAACGCATACCATAATTTATCACTTCGTAACAAAGGCCACTGTGTCCAATACCCACATTTATTCAGATTTGATGTTACGTCGTAGAATTTCAATTAAATTCCGCTTTCGTCCACTTTATATTCAAAAAACATTGCTCGTAATTCCTTTTCTCCAAATCTAATCCATTTCCCTTTATTCGTTTCGTTGTGATGCAAAATAATATTCCTGGGAAGAAACCCCACCCGGTTTCTTCTGTACTTAATAATTGGTGTACCCCTCTGAATGTTTAATGAGGTTTACGAGATCTGTGTTCCGGGATAAAAGGGTTTGAGTATGGAGCTGCATTAGTGTTCTCGTAATGGCATGAACATGGCACCGACATATTTGGCGTTGCCGCGATAATATAATTCAAAAGCAGTAATACCTTATTCGTTTGAAATTTCCGCTAAGACAGAATCTTGAGCACCGTTGATTCTTGAAACATGTATCCATTAGAATTTAGCTCCTAATCAAACGTATTTGCAGTCTATCAATCTGAATCTAGCGAGAGTGGTTGACTAAACCCGCCTTGGTCAGAGAGGGGAACCGTGCCCAAGTGTGGAACAATACTCGGTTGAAAATGACAATGAATGAGTATTAATATATTTAGATCATTATTATAATGAACATTATTACTGAAATATATTCTCTGGAGCCGTATATTACTGGAAGCAGGTAAAAGATGCGAACCGGCGTTAAGTCTAAATTAGGTTCTACGTCTTCTATGGAGAGAGTAAATCATATATGTAGGTATGTACTTATAACGTAATTTAATAACGAACCTGCTGTAAATTTCCTCGTGTCGTTGGCTGCAATTTTCTTTATGTCACACTTCCAGATAGGGATACCAGGGTATGGGTTAATGGCTAATCAATGTCGGTTATTTTTCAACTGATCATACGCCCTCGCGTTTTAATGACTGCTATCCAATGACAATTAGGATTTCAGTCCTCCGTAACAGGGAAGCGGCCACTAACCGTTACCCATCTATCTCCCGTCCGTGCCCGATGATGCTTAACTTTCTAGATCAATAAAGATCTACATAAGGTACGGAGCGCCCTGCTGCTCTCACGTCGTTAACAACATTCTACAAGAAAACAAATTAGGAATTCTCTCAAAATTTGAAGCTGTTCCCAAGGGTTTCATAAAATTACTCGGGCGATTGTGCGCAATCCAATTTATAATGCAATGCTTTATGTAAGTCCCGGGGTGATGGTTATCTGTGAATTTATCAGGTTCATTGAAGTGTTGGAGAGATTTGATGCCCCGCCCTTCCGGTTTGCTTCATGTTTTGATTCTTAAAAAGGCGATCGATCTAGTTTGTGAGCAGTATTTATTACTAGAAAGCACAAAATGACTGATCTGGATGCAGATTAAAAATAATATATGAGTCAATATGTATTGTAATGCGGTACCACTGTTTATAGTTCGATTCCGGAGGAGGAACCACCATACATATTTCTGCCTACTAGGAGCAGTTAAGTTAAGCTAAGCTCTGTTGTATTCTGGTTTGAAAAGTTGTGGTAAGGGAGACATTTGTTCGAGTCATTTTAACATCACTTAGAGGTTGGATCACGTCAGTGACCTCAGGAAGGACTGTAGTCTTATTTAAAGTTGATCACCTGATCAGTATGTACATTTTGTGAATAATTATTAAAATATAATTAACTTCATGTCACTGATTTTGATTACTTAACAGCGTAATACCCATTACATAAACAACCTTCAGCACGCTGGTACTCCCAAATGCCCAAAGCAATAAGCAATTAGGAACATATTCTATACCGCACAAGCGAGTTGAGAGCACCTGTTGTATATTCTGTTTAAACTGTTTGTCATATTATGTGTCAGGAGGGACTGCTTAGCAATACTTTGAAAGGCAGTCTTTGTGGTCGTATACTGTCAAAACGGTTTTATTCGATTTAACACAGGAAACACCTTTTTAACTTATAACGTAGACTTATCAAACTCATTCTTAAAGTGGAGCAAACATATTATAGTACAATAGAAAGATGTATCAAATGAAATGTTACACGGTTTAGCGTAACGAAATTTAATTAGTACCCAGTATGTATAATTTACTATTGAATTAATAAGAATATACCTAGTCGTTGGAAAACTGCCGTAAATGTTATGTGTAGCTTGACTACGTGAGCGCTAGCCTTGTTTTCCTAGAAATGTTTACCACTTTGCGGACTCCCAGATCTAATCACCTCATCCTTCGTAATAAGAAATGTTTTGATGCGTTTCAACTTAGTCCTCAGGAGTACTAACAAATCAAAAGGAAAGGAAAGTATTTACAAAAATAAAAAAAAACTTCGAAATACTACCGCACTACATCTTTTTAAATCCAATATTGCTATAAAGATAAGACGCTTCAATTTAGATCTCAGGGTTACGAACACATAAGTGTTCCTTTTCAAGTAAGGCTCTATATGGCATTTAAAAAAGTGTAAAAAATGTTATACACCGACAAGAATGTTTTTAAACGCGGTATAGATTCGTATATTATAGTTTCAGGAGTAAGTCCCGAACTCCCTCAGCAATAAGCAATTAGGGTTGTACGAGTATTGCTCGAGAATGAAAGCCCGCGTCGGTTTAACGCGCATTCGCATGTGCATAAATTAACGGCACAACAGTAATGAGCGAAATTAGTCAGGCGTTATTTGACAATGAAGTAATTTTAGCAGTAATGGTATAGCAAGTGTGTTGAACATGCCTGGTATAATCAGTGGCCATTGAGCAATATGTGATAGAACTTTCTGTGCACGCTTGAATTTTCAGTATCTATCTGTTTTCAGAGATTGCAATTGATAGTATCAGAACAGTATGGTGTAGATCCTCTAGGGCAATATTTTATAATCTTTAGAATCTCTGAGAAATCCGAGGAGTCTGTGCAATATGTAGTACAATCTTATGTACAATATGATTCTTCTATGCAATGTGCTGGAATCTTCAGTCCCTGTATGAAAGCATTGAATGAAGTTCTATGTAAAATATCTTGTAGGTAAAGTGCTAGATTCTTCAGAACCATCCGGACATATATGTGCTAGTTTTTTATGCAATTGAATATTAAGTACCTATTTATTTTTATTTGAAATGTTTTTTGAATTGTTCTAGAATCTTGTATAAAAGAATTTTTGTTTCATGTCCTAGATCTATCTATGCAATATACGAAAGAGCTTATCGTGCAATAAACATTCATCCCCTTTTTAGCTCCTTTATAATATGGTTATGAAGAATATATGATCATTAAAATTCCTTTCTTATTGCTCACCTATGGAATTCCAACCATAAATTTATAGGCGTTTAAATAAGAATCGAGATTTGGCACATGTTTACATATAAAAAGAACATATTTACTATGTGCTCTCCAAATAATAAATATTGTTTCTTTTTGTAATTAAATCACTTATCTAATTTCAACAGGATCTGATTTCTTAACAAGCTTATACTGTTCGAGTGAGGATTACTTAATCATTGAGGACGCTTTATTTCCCAAAAATGAAGAGAACCGTTTTTATTGTAGATATTATTACTTCTAATGCCTTATTCTTCATAATCCATTTAAATACGTTTAAAAAAATTGCGGTGAATAAAACATTTCCTACCTTTGATATAAAGGGCTTTGTTGTCGGTGTAAAAACAAATCATTTCATTACCCAGCGTGCGTGTACGACGACCGTATAAACACCCATAAAGACCCATAAACCTACATTATTCCCCTCATACGTCGGTATACACGTAAATCATTGTATTTAGTGCATTTTAATAGATTTACTTTTTCTAATGAAAACGACCTTACTTTCCTGTGTGTTTTGGGTACAAGGGAGTCATTTTAATTAAAGGTGAGTTACCTTTTCCAACATGTTATTAATCCCTCAATAAAGGGTAATATAGAGACAAGTATGCTTCCACCATCTTAAGATTGGTTAGACGAAAACTTAGTAAGCAATTAATAACCTAAAGGAAGATAGGTATTGCATTGCATATTTAAAATGAAAAACAGAAATTAAATGTCTTTGTAGTTATTTTGATGGTATGTGGTGACAGCCGTTCATGAATACCTGCGAGCGATTTCAAATTATAAAATTCTCCCAAATACATATGAATGTACAAGTAGGACATATGATTTTAAACTAATATTATCGCGGTAAAATATACAAAACTTGCTAAAAAAAAGAGACAAAGATTGTGGAGTACTATGTAAACTTATTTAATTGCTCGAAATTTAGTTTATAATAGTAAATTTCTAACAAAAACATTTTGATACTTACGATTATCTAATCAAGAAGCTTTTGCAGTTAAGTAACCCTTTTTTTAACCCATCGTCTATTGCTTACTAATTAACATACATGCGCGATATTTAAAACTTTCTTTAAAATACGTAAAGTGTCTTTTCTTGTACACACAGGACAGAGGTAGCAATTATTTAAATAATAACAATATAGACATACGTAATTCTAAATGACTTATCTAAGAAATAAAAAATAAAGCTGTGTTCTTGTAAAACGCAATATTTATTGTTAAAAGATCTTTTCAAGCATAAACCCTTTCACTGTTGCTTTGTAACGGTATTAGAGTAGGGATTATTTCTTCTATAGCATTCGGTTGAAAATAATTAGTAATTACTCAAATGGATGGAGAACCCTTTGAATGGCTTTTGAGGCAAATGACAGTTCCATTAACGTAAATTTTAGGATATCGAGGCTCACGGGTCTCGTTCATTTTGTTAATTTAGTAACATTTGAAATAATTGACCATTACGAAATATGAGTAGTTGTGTAGAATTCTACCTACCCTAAGCTGCTTTACAAGTTATATGAGAGGTATTTTAAGATCTTTTGTATTTTTTAATTCAAGTACCATATGTATAAAGGCATAAAAGTACCACGGATTTTTTAAAATAAAACCTAAATAAAAGATTGTACTCATTAATTAAGGTTGATTGGTAAATGCACTCTTATCAAATATATGTGTTATAAATAACATTGTGTGATGATGATTTAACTGTAGAGACCACTGAGAGATTTACTTTGAATATCTTTACACCTTGGTTGCTTAAATCTAGATTTCCAGTAAAAACTAGTCTCAAACATCTATCGTGTGAAGGATTATCCTCAATTTGAACAACAATTGTGGGGGAACGTCAAGGATTGTAGTTAACTCTCATGCTTCGATCAGGCTTACCCGCTTTACATAGCGCTGCTAGCCAGTTGGCTAGCTCACTGTCATCTTGGGAAGGTAATTGATGGAGATCTGATACGACTATCTGAGGCTATTGACTGAATTAAGGTTGATATTGTTAATAAAAGACTTTCGGAATTTATTTTGGAGAAATAGGACGATGACGCATGTTTCGTGACGGGAAGTTTTACTTACCTACATTGGAATGGCCAATAGCTATACCTCAAATATTGTTACCTTGAGAGCATAGATAAAATCGAGGTATCGCTTTAGGCTAGGAAATCAACCCATGTCCATACTAAAACAATATTTCGTAGATAAAGATCAACAAAATATTTAAATGAATGATAGCAATGAAAATTACACTGCTGTATTTCAGATTAAT
>DWRA01002034.1:0-15046 GCA_018250295.1 Spathilepia clonius
GGTGCGATTTTACGACTCAATCCTGGCATATTTGTGCTATAATAGGTAGGGTAAAACAGGGTGTAACTGGCCTCTTGGTGATATTGGCCACATCAAATTTTAAACCACTGGCCACATTAAATTAAAAAACGTTAAAATTTGATGTGGCCAGTATCTCCAAGAGGCCAGTTACACCCTGTATTACCTTACTTTGTATTTAACAAAAACATACCGACAGTCCATACCGATGAGCCACACCAACGGTCGCCGACGATAGTTGCATACGATACACGACGATGATAGATGTCGCTCGATGAACGCGTCTACAGACCCGCCAGTGATGGTCGCCAATACAAACTGTCGCTCCTGTGTTGTTTCCTTTTTTTAATCCATCTATTTAACTAGAAATGTGAAACATTAAAAAGTAAAACTATGTCTTCCTTACCAAACTGTTTAAACCAGAAGACAAAAAACACTGCTTAACTTTTTGTTGATTTTTCTGTAACTGTTGTTTGTCTCCGCCTGCAACACGTTACGTGGTCGAAAACAAATATGAATCACTTCGACGGTTACAGAGAAAAGCTTCTTATTATAATATGGTCCAAGTTCCATAATTTAATATTTCATGTTTACCTCTACTCCGTATTAATTAAATGAGACCCAAAGGTGTAATTAAAGGGTCCTAGGATCCTTCACTGACCTACTGTTATACATAAGTCTCGTTTTACGTTACGAAGGATTTCAGCCTGCCACTAGTCCCATAGGCCTCTGGCGGTCTTTCATATAACGCAGTTGGAATTAATTATCACTTGTTTTCAGATTGCAAAGAAACCTAAATATTTTAGAATAATATATGGAATAATCAACACATATATGACATATAACCTACCCGTCTTTGAACAATAAGGACTCCAACACACTAACATTTCTCCAATGTTCGATAAACGTAGCCGTAGCGTAGATGCCACGACAACGCGACGTGAGTATCGCGTTTCTTATTTTTATAGCTATTAACCTAACCGATAATTAATCATTGACACAATGGTTTCAGGTCAGTAAATACTACTTGGCTTTAGTTATGAGGAGACAAAAACACAAACGAAAAATAGACAAATTTTGATGAATTGATAACCTCCTCCTATTTTTTAAATCAATTAAAAATAGAGGGCTATGGCTATACCCATCACACAATTTGCAGGTGAATTTGATTTCGCATATAACTAAATAAAATAAAAAAGTGCGAACGGCGAAATTCGAAACTATACGGATTAGTGAACACTAAAAGGAGTTACGAGGCCGGTAATAAAAACTAAAACGACATCGTTACATTTTTAAGAAATCTATATTAGAATAGATTAAAAATGTATTTCGAAATCGACCGAATTCGTTAAAAACAAACTATGTTTTCTTCTATCTATACGCTAAGAGTCACATTTAGGCGGTGGCGTCGCGGCGTCTGCGCTACGTATATGTCCTCGAACAGCTACGCTAGAAAGGCGTCAGAGTGTAGGAACCCTATAATTTTAATTCATAATGCATAAAAGAAAATATCACATACGTAAACATACCCTAATGATCTAGATTATTTTCTACTTAATAATATTAACACGTACTGACAGGCACACCTTTAACGTAGATACTACAAAAAATAAAATGTCCCTTATATCAAGTGGATATGAACTGAAAATGAAAAACCTAAGAATTTACAAACCTGTTAAAACATTTTTGCAATGTACGGAGAAATATAAGTCACTCCAAAACAAATGATCTTAGACTGAAAGGAATAAATACAACACGTCTAACGGAAGCCAGGAAAAAGGCGTTGAAAATATAGTTTGTTTCAAAATTCAAACTAGAAAATAATGTTTAATTATGATATTATTTGCCCTTTACGTGTGGCTTGTGGTGTTCAGTTGTCGTGTTCATCAACAGTCCTAATAGTCAAGGTCGTTGGCCTTGTCAATGTCAAGTGATCGATAACATTTTTATTTGGAACTGTTATGTTTAACAACAGTTATTAAAATACAGCTGTAAATCGAGTTACGTTGAGGAAAATATTGTCAGAAATTACTTTACTTTAATTCAATAGCATTAAAATAAATATTTAAAAATTTAATTAGCAAATATTCATAAATATAAAGACAATTATTTTAAGATCTATTACTTTCATTGTTATAATTATGTATCCTTGCAATTTTTTTTAAATAGCCTATGTTAGCCTAATGATGTTCGTATCATCTTTAGTAACATTTAGCCCTAAAGAACTTCTGCAATTTTGCTATCCCATATTCTAAATTCTCAGTTAGTTTTTGCAGGTATAATATTTGAGTTAAATATCATAATATTTACGGTAATATTAATGGTCCTAAAAAGAGAACTGGAGAGACAACGCATTGATACCATAAATTATGTTTTTTAAACCAGGGAAATAAAAAAAAGGCTTACTAATTAATTATTTTGAAAAGAAATTTTAAAATTCTTACTACTAGGTAGTTAATTAAAATATTTAAACATAATATGTATTTTGCAAAGTAGTGAGTTTTCCTTTCGAAGGTCGAACGTTGTACTCGAATGTCACATTAGTGGCAACTTACAGTTGGTTTGGAAGTGGTCGGAAACATTTTTATTTAGTGTCAATCATGATTATTAAAATTTATTATCAATAACTATGTAGAACCTTTATTGGGAATCATTAGAGTTAATTTTACGGTTTGGTCTTCAGTTACAGAATTTTAAGAGATCTTTAGTTTGCATAAATACAAACAGCAGTTACTGTAAAATTGTAATTTTAACCAAATAGCACAGACTTTGGTAAAATCCTATTCTATTAGGTACGAAAATCGACGCATCATGTGGAATATTTTTTATAGGTTCAACAGAACAAATACTTTTTATTTATCTTGATATATGACCTTATTTTTCATTTTATCGTATTTGTCAACGTTATTTACATTTCTGCTTCTCATAAAACTATACAGAAATAAAACAAATACGGTACTTTATTGTGCTATTTAACTTTCCTAAAATAAATTATACTGAACATCCTTGTTTTTCTTATTATTCTACTTATCATATAAGTACTTAACACCGTTATAATATTTAATAAAAGTACTATAACATAACTAGTATTAGTAGTCTTAATCACAAGGTCGTCACGTAATCTCATCGCACTCGAATGTCAATTTCGTTCGTCAAAGCGGGCTTTAAAACATTTTTGCAAAAATTATAGCTTTAATAAATTATTTTACTTATTAGTCCTGGCGGCAAAAGTTATAATACATGCATATCAAATATTGCAACTGGTTATACTAATGAGGTACACGGCTTTATTAAAATTTAATGAAATCGCGTCGAAATTGAAAACTACGCAATTAAACAGGTAAAATCTACATTTTTCAGTGTACACAATATAGAAAATAATTTACATACTGTACATTAATGTACGTATAATTTGACATATAAAAGTTAAGGCAAATATAAAAAAATAATATAACTGTTTTATTTTCATTTACTCACGAAATTGTAACAAGTGTTTTTACATAAAATATTTTTACGGTGTCAGACAACATAAAGTACATAAAAATATTGATTTATTAAATTTGCTACTAATTTTTGTCGGTTAACTCAATTGTTTTTTAGTAATAATTTAAAAATAAAAAATGTTTTATAGTTACACACAAATATGTAACACGGAAAATGTTTAGCGCGCCTGGCAAGGCGATGCTACATCGGGCCGGCACGCAACCCGCGCTCTGCAACCACTTTTCAGTTAAAGCCGCGAGTCTCGTCGCGGCAACGTTAACAAATACATCCATACGACTACGTGATACAGTTGAATACGAATACATATCCTCGACACGGTCAACGTATCCTGTATCCTTAGATTTATTGCTTTGAATACTTACTTTGAATACACGTTCTCTGTTCTCTATGACTGACTTTGTGAGTGTAAACATACAGTGCAGTGTTGTTTTAGTGCAAAAGGATAGTTTTTCTAGAAAATGGTGTTTGAATGGTAAGTAAAAACCTATTTTTAAAAACAAATAAAATCATACAGTTTTCAATATTTGTGTAACATAGTTTTAAACAGAAAAGGGAAATCTACGATCGTGACGTTGATAAGAGATGTAGTTGAGTGGTTAGAGCATGGCACTGATTGCCGCAAGGTCATAGGTTCAAATCTAGTGTAACAATGGCAATTTGGCGTGTAGCTTTCTTTTCCTTTGTGTAATCGATTTATTTGTTGAACACGTAAATTAGTTAACAATGTTTATTAGAAATAAGTTTTATCCGTGTTTGTTTACATATTTACTTGACTTTGTGTGTCATAATGACACCTACAACGCTACCAAATCTATGAAGCTACATATATGTTTAACACAGCCGTACCAATATAACAATATAAATAATCCAACCTAGTCTTTATAATTAGCCACACATCCGTGGCTAACCTTAAGTAAGATTGATGACAAATACCTACGAGTGATAGCAGCGTCTTACAATCAGTTTTACAAGAAGTTTGAAACAGTCAACAACTGTTTCTTCGATGGATTTACGTACGTGAAACAATCGATGCCATGTTTTATAAGATTGAAGTATCAGAGAGGAGGAGGAGTTGACTACATTCAACCTGATGGTTGATTGTCACTGTCGCCCATGGACATCTGTAACCAATAGGATAGGTATATGGCAGGTCAGGTCTGTATAGGACAGAGGATTTACTTGAAGCCGTTCACAGACGGATTACCTCTCCTGAGGATTACGATGGTCGCCTCGTATGGATGTAAACCCAAATGTATACTCTTCAACCGAAATGTAAGAACGGCTTCATTCTACGTATAGGTGTGGTGGTATATTTATCATTCTCTAATGAAGCCGCACTGTAGATCCCAACAGATTTCCTCCAGTTATGTGAAAGGACTTGCCCAGAGTGAGATTGACAAATGATTGCAGCCATCATGTACTGATTATTCATATAATGTTTTGGCAAAAACAGACCCGACTAACCAACAATTTATCATATAGACAGGGTTTGTTGTTCAGTCAAGTAGAAATATAAATAACGACTGTGAACCGTAAATATTTGCGCTGAAATGGTGAAAAGTATTATAAGAAAATGTTCCTTTCTTTGTGCGTTTTTCAAATACAGAGAGAACTTAAATTATTATATTCTAGACTACATACTTCTTACAGAATCTCGTGATACATTGCAGTAATTGAAACTCTTACATAATCCACAGTTCAAAACACAGGAAGCCGAGATAGGAAAAACAATACAGCTTCCTTATGAAAAAAGAGCTTTGTTTTATTGATTGTGTAGATCTACAGCAATCATTTGTTAATGACGCATGCACTAATACATTATCTGAGTCGATTGTTACTTAATATTTCTTTACAATTAATGAATAATGATAATAATAGAGCTAGAATAATTTTCCTAATTTCCGGATCATCTAATTTCTAAGGGTTTTTTTTATACTTTAGTAAACGAGTATGCACTCCAATAACCGTAGCATTATAAATCTCGGACAAGATTAGAGTCCTACCCAAAGTTATTACATTTGAGTTGATACCGCTGAGGTATGAGTTGAAAAGCCTCAGATAAGTATGTCCCTTATACACACTTTAACAGAACGCAGCAGGGCTTACACAGCTGTTATTAGGAAGAAATAGTATACTGGTGGTGCTGACATTGGTCCGAATCCAAAGATTTGTAACACCTTCAAAGTGAAGTGAGTGTGTATCAAGTCTACCAATCTGCTTAGCCACCACAGTGGACTATGTCTTAAGCCTCTTTTCAACCGAAGAGAACTGTGTCTGATAGTGAGACAGTCATGGGCTGAAGACGAGTAAACATTCAACATTAGATGGACTACTTACTCGTTTGCTGATCTTGTAGCATCTGATATCAACTCAATTTTTATACGAATATTTTTATTTATGATTTAAAAGCTTTTGATCATATTATCACCAGATCTTATACCTTTAAACAAGCTATTATTATACAAGAGTTATTGATATATATCGATCTCGAAAACGGCTATAACGATTTTCTTGAAATTTTGTATTCAGGTGGTTTCAGGGGCAATAAATCGATCTAGCTAGGTTTTATTTTTCACTGAATAAAATACTCCTACAATATCTACTAAATTTCGCTACCATTTACGAAGTTAGAATGGCTCGGTTGGGAAATCAGGCGCATTAAAACATAGAAAACCCGGATTCCAATCTCGGTCCGATTGTTTCTTTTGTTTTTTCTCTATTTAGGGTTCCGTAGCCAAATGGAAACAATCGATTATCGGTTTGAACAAGATACGGTTGACAGTTTTTTGAGAAAAAATTGCACTCGTGAGTATTTATACTTTTTATACAAAACAAAACAATTTGGTTTTTTAACTGCTGGTGGAAATATACCACAGATTATAATTTCATCTGTTGTAACAATGTCTACAATAATTATAATAACGACAGACGTAATTCGTAGTAATTGATATCATACCCTACGCTCTATGAGATGGTGTTAATTTTGATGGCATAAATGAAATATTAATTACAATACATAATGAAATTTTAAGGTGATAAAATTAGGATTAGTATTATTAAATTTACAATATCATAAACATTATCTTTTTATCTAAAAATGAAAGCATAAATTCACCAGAATTTGCACCTACATTATTACCTGCACCTTATAAACCTCTACACGCATTATAATTAATTGGCCAAATAAACTTTTATGGCGATAATAAGGAGATTAAAGTTAACTTTTATTACTACGAATAAAGAGATACAAGAATAACGAATAAAGCCCAAATTTATCACCGTGGTTTCAGCCGCGATTGAAAAAAGTGTCATGTATATAAATTTTTTACTTTAACATTTTAATAATTGTAACGAATTACTTTATGTGGAACGTTATTATATCTTCTAAATTAAATGTAGCCTTACTTACTCCTCATAACCCGAGAAAAAGCCCCGTGAAGATCGGAGCCACCGATTTCGGAGATTAGCGGGAACAAACGGACAGACAGACAAAAATATACACTGATTCTTTTAAAACTGTTTTAGTTATAAGTAACGAGTATACGTTCAAATGATTTTAATAAAGGCAGTTATTTTGGCGTCACTTACAAACACTGGAATTATATTTATTTGTAAGTATAATTATACCTAGAACAAAATTTATTTTATCTTAATACTGAATAGTTACACACATAAAGCTCAGGCATCGTAATGATTGATTAACTAACACACATATATACACACACATACACATACACATACACACACACACACACACACACACACAGAGAGAGAGAGACCCATTCACCGTGTCATATTTTTACTGTGTCATTGAATTCTAATTGTTATATTTAAGTATAAGTAATATATCTGTTAATTTTTAGATCGTAGTACTTAATATTGTATAAGGGAAGAGCGGGGCCCCCTACTACAAGTACTAACAAACTTAAAAGGGGGTACCCATCAAAATGTTTACGATGTACTACATTTGAAGCAATAAATCTTTTTATCTTATCTTATCTATTTAGTGTATACAGTAATTAGAAAATGACAATTACATGTTTACTCACATTCGTATCTAACTTCGTTACCAATTGTAATTTTAATATTACTATCAGGTAAGTTGATGCGTTTTATCTGTATTATGATTTATCCGTAGAACAGGCAAGTAGTTTAAAATTTACGTAATGGAAAATTAAATATAAATATGGCAATATCAAAGTGTCCCGTCAAAATACTTGACAGCGGTTAGTTCCAAGTTTGTCCACGTTGGTCTCCCGACCATATTGGAGTCTAACATTTTTCAACAGATGTCAGGAGCTGCTTCATAATAGTACTGTTGAAAACTGTCAAATGAAATGTTTACTGTAATCAACAGTTGTCTTGTTGTGGGTAAGGCGACTGTACGGCGCGTTGTTCAAGGTAATCCTTTCTCTTCTTTTAGTTCTTGAATCGAGAAATTTGTTACAAAATCAATTAGGAATTCTTCATAACCTGTGAACAGTCTTATCTGTTTATTAAAGGGTTCCGTATCATTTGCAAATTAATTGCCCTAATTTCGGTCATGGTAAATTTATGGATTTTCGATTGGTGGTTATTTAAGGGAAATTAACTGGAAACTGTACAACTATTCCCACATTGCTATCATTTATTATTGTATTGTTTCTAACAGCTATTATGAAACCCAGAGCAGAATTTTAAATTAATCTGTTAAATGCCAGCCTGACCGAGATCGAACCCTCTATAAACATCCTACAAGTATTGTCAATGATTTTTTTTTAAGGTCACACATTGCCAAAGTACATAATGGGTAGTTCCTACTCCAGATCATATTCGCCAAACAGTGGACAAGGAAAAAACGACAATAATGAGCGTAAGTTTTACACTACATATATTAAAGTAACATTGGAGTAACAAACGAGCATGCAGTCCACCTGATGGTAAGTGGCAACCGCCGCCTATGTACATTTGTTATCCACCCCGGATAAGACTAGAATCCCAACTGAAGTTGACCACAAATGCGTTGCTACCCCTGAGGATTAAGTTGGAATGCCTCGTTACGTTTATCTCCCTTACCACATCCTTCAAACCAGAAGACAGCAGCGCTTAACACTGCTGTTATTAGGCAGAAATACAAATAGTCATTTTAGTACTCTACCTACACGGCCATATTAAACAAAATGTTGTTCACAAAAACACAAATTTCCTTTTAATTGTTTGTTGTAACGCATTTACTAATTCTGACCTTAACAATGATCAAAGCAGTTTAATGAATGGTTCGTAAATTATAAACAAAACCATATCGGATATAACCCTACCTTTAACACAGGATCAAAGAAACTCAAAACATGTTTTTCGCGTTTAACCTTCACCAAATTGTAATATTTGCGACGCTGTATATGCAGTAGCTACATTTTATTACAAACTCATAACACCCGCTGTAGCTTTAATGATTTACGACGGAAATATTCTGCCGATAGGGGATTTTCAATCAAGTTCCGACGTAAACATATTTTCTACAGCGCTCTCTCATATGACTTGATATTCATGTTTTGTATTGAAGTTGCAAACCAGCATGCTCCACTTGATAAGTGGTCACTGCCGCCCATGGACGTTTATTATGAACCCCAGATAAAGTATGTACACGTAAAACTTATCGTCTCTCTGAGACGAAACACAGTCATGAATTGATGACGAAGGAGTGATAGCCTAGGGGTTGAATCACTGCCTCTCAGTTCAGGGCTCCGAGGTCCCAGGCACGCACCTCTGATTTTTCGAAGTTAGCATCGTGAGGAAACCTGCACGCTTGAGAGATCTTTGAAAAAAAAAGTTCTCAAAAAGTGTGTGAAGTCTAATTCGCACTTGACCAGCACGGTGGACTATGGCCTAACCCCTCTCACTCTCAGAGGAGACCCATGCCCAGCAGTGGGACAGTAATGAGTTAACGATGACTTGACGACGACGTCGACGATGTTAGTTACAGTTTAAGGCTTCGGACGTTTTAATGCTTAGTATTTTTACCGTTAACAGAAGCCTTGATGCAAAGTACAATCTTTTTTACATTCCGAGCTCCCTCCTAATTACTGGTAATTTACTAAATATATAAAAATGCAACAAGTCAATAATACAAATGCTTAAAACTGGCAGATCTCCAATACTATGAACCTATGTAAAAACTTATTTATAACATTTTTATCCGTACAAAATTAACTATATTGACAATGGTATTTAACATGTTAAACAGGACTAACGAATCCATTAGTTGTATTCTAAAAAATAAGGTTTTATTTGTATATGATTTTTTATCTTCTTGTCTAAGGAGTATATATCGTTGAACACGTTATTAAAGATAAACCTTGCTCAAATTTAGCATCTGCATAATTATTTTCGTTGTTAGGCGAAGGACTTCACAAATAAAAATATTCCTACCTAACATAATACACGTGACAATCCTCATTAGCCTAATTTTACATACGCTAACCTTACATGTGTCGGCCAAAACATTATGCATCTTTCATAACTGGGTTAAATCGTTTTGTTAGGATGATAACTCGGTCAAGATCGCCACAACCACCTGTATCGAATTGTATGAATTTTTCAGTCGAATAAAAAGTGTTGTACATGATCTTATATATTTTTATAACATTCAAGAGAACGCACACGCAGTCCATCTGGTGGTCACTGCCGCATAATGCCTTGTACCTGCATGGAAATCTGTCCACTCCAAAAAGAACAAAGGTTCTAACTGAAGCAGGTCACAGATGTGTTGCACCTGACGACTAAGAAAGCGACATTTGTAAGTCAACCAGCCTTTGAAACGCAAGAAATACTTCAGTCTAGAAATAGGTGTATTATTCTGCCTAATAACAGCAGTGTTAAGCGCTGCTGTCTTCTGGTTTGAAAAGTGTGGTAAGGGAGATAAACTTAATGGAGCATTCCAATTTAGTCCTCAGGGGTAGTAAAGCATCTGTGGCCGACTTCAGTTGGGATTCTAGTCTCATCTGGGGTCGATCACAAATGACCATGGGTAGCAGTTGCCACTTACCATCAGGTGGACTGCATGCTGATTTGCTACTCCAATGTATAAAAAGGTGTAGCAGAGATACTCTCAATCGGAACAAATGTATCCAGTTCATTCGGTGTTCGTTTAAAATTACTAAGACACCGTCAATTCTAAAGTTACCGAGACACCGTCAACTAAAATTAACAATACATTGAACGGTTTGTTAAACCTGCCATGTCACGTCGGTACGTCATGTTTACACTGGATACCTATAATTTAAGACCAATTTAAAAATAGGCGGACGATAACATTGAACCTTCATTTTTTGTTCAGTAGGTGTACAAGTTTCGTAATGATTAAACACGGCGTAAATTACATGGATCAGATGAGAATATTGGGTCAAGTATAACACAGGGTCAGTCTCATTTAAAAGTAGGTAATAATTTAAACAAATTGTACGTCCAAATTAAAATTGAACTACAAGCAGACAGGTGCGAGGATACAAGCCAAGTGTCTTGTTAACGTATCTTGTCAATACATTTACGATTGCTACACAGATGTACGCCGCTCTTATTTTTTGAGTACTGAAATAGAAATAATTAAAGCTTCAACGGAAGTTTACACACTTGAACATTAATGGAACGTCTTGTAGTTTTACTTCGGCTACAGCACTGCTGCATCTGTCTGCTAAATAACAAGTATTGAGCGCTGTTGTCTTCTCGATTGAAGAGTCTGGTAAAGGAGACATACCACTGAGGCGTTTCAACTTAGACCTTATTGATAGCGGAGCATCTGTGGTCAACATTTGGTAGACCTGGCCTCGGAAGTGTTCCATCATTTGTCATCTGGCAGCATAATCGGCTCCAAGACACCAATTTTCTCATGTCACTTATCACTTTTATTATTTAAACTGCGTATAGATATAGATACCAAAAATCCCTCTCGCTATGAGAAAAGACAAGCTCAGCAGTAGGACAATAATGGGTTAACGACAAAGCACAACCTTCCTCATATTTTTTATACTAACATTGTGCGTAGAATAATCCGAAAGCGAGATCGCTAGGCACTGCGATGTGTCAAAGAGAGAGTAATCACAGCATATGTATGTACAGTTGAATCGATGTCGATTTGCCCGTGACATTGAACATTGCAACAGGAAGTGTTGTAAAACGCAGGCGCTGCCGCCCGGTACTGCGCAAAGCCTAGGCTAGAAAAGGGGGTGGGGTCACGCAAAACAGATTGATAGTCGGGCCCTGACAGGTATCGAGCATCCAAGTGCATTAAGGACTGATTTACGTGCACAAATGGAGATTTGAATACAATATGCTCGGAATTGTACCAAAAGACGGAAATAGTGTGTCTCTAGTGTTCTTTATAATGTTTGATAACAATGAATAAATTGTGCGTGAGATATCTGTTGTAGTTCATTTTCAATGTGCTTTTGTGTTAAATAGCAGTTGTGGCTTTAATAGCGCGCTTGTTAAAATTTTGAGTTATAATTTGATAGTGCGTATATGTATGTGCGTAAGTTTATATCTTTAATAGAATTGTGCCATATATTTACGTAAGTAAGAGTTGTTTTTATTTATGTGATCGCAGTGTGACGTGATGGTGTTTTCATTTTTGCTTTTCGACTTTTTTTTGTCTCTGGCAGTAAGCAAATTGAAAATACAAATGCATTTTACCTTAAAATTGACACGTCGATTTGAACTTTACGTGACATTTAGGCTCCATTTTATTATTCACCTCGTCGGAATTTAAAACACGCGTCAGGCTTTTTACAAATCTGACAATTTGATTTTGAATTTAAATATAAAAATATATCAATTTTAACAATACATTAAATTACTAAAATTACAAATGTATTAAGTATCTATAAATTATATTTTGAACGAGTAAAATTACGTCATTAATTATTTTTTTCGAAATATAACAATTATTATTATTTATAAACAATCTATTAGCAATCTGAGTGAACGTGAATTTACTAATTATTTTGTTGGTTTCAAAACAACTGTAAAGGACTACAAAATTTCATCATTATCTATTTATTTTTCTGAGGATATCCAAGATAAAGTCTGGAAGCCTGGAAGATCTTGGAAGTGAACACGGTACATCGAGTACCGTCTTTAAACAAATTTCTTCCCATTCCAAACATTAACCATTTACTAATCACATCCAGCTGTTCATGTGTTCAAAGTAAAATTCCAGTACACCAGTAATGAGTTCGACTATTCGGTTATAAATACTCTTTTAATATAACATTGGTAACAATGCCATAACCTACATACGGGTTACGCGTACTACAATCGCTATCAATCAATAAATAAAAGCTGAATCTGTGTTGGTACTATTTTCTTTTTATACGATGGAGTAGCAAACGAGCATGCAGTCTACCTGATATTAAGTGGCAACTGCCGCCCATGGACATTTGTGATCAACCCCAAATAATACTAGAATCCTACCTGGTGTCGACCACAAATGCGTTGCTACTCCTGAGGACTAAGTTGGAATGCCTTTCAAGGTGTGGTAAAGGAGACTGACTTATCCAAGACCAGAAGATAGCAGCGCTTAACACTGCTGTTATTAGGCAGAAATAGATGTGGCGGTGGTGCCGCCGGAGCCGAACCTCAAAGAGTTCTACCTCTAAACTATGTCGAGTAACGAGGAATCGACTTGGTATATGTTGTTTTTGCTTTATAACAATTGTGTTATGCGCTGCTGTGTTCTGGTTTCAAGAGTGTAGTAAGGGACAAACAGACAGACAGTTACACAAGGTGTTCTATTTGCGCCGGTTAATAATAATCAATCAATCTATTTTTCCTAATGTGGATTGGAATTAGAAGATTTAACTTTTAGATGTCCATAATCGACAGTTACCACTTACCAACCACCAGATGGTCTGCAAAATCGTTTTGTACTTCTATAATACAAAAAACAATAACAAGTTTACTTTTTTGTACTACAATAGCAAATTTATTGTTGTTTCTATGATAGAAGTTACAAACAACATAACCTTGAATCATTGTCATTGACTGTTTAATTCTCTCAAGGCCTCTACAACCTTGACGACATGGGAATTGAACAATTAATTCAGGGAATTTCTCCCAAGGCTTCCATTAATAAACAAGAGTAATCTTCCATTACGTAAAATTAACTCCGATAAGTCTACTGTTAACTAAGCGAAATGATGTTTGCAAAATATTATAATTGCCGATACAAGTTCGCTTTTTCATAATCAAACGTAATCATTATAATAGTGGATTAACATATTTTAGCAATTTTGAATCTAAGACGTAACCAAAGTATATAGAGATACTTAATAAATCCATCAGATAATAAAAAAATCTGACGGTAACAAACACACACAACACAAACAATTTTTCACTAATGAGTAAAAATATAAATAAAAATTTAGAACGTTAAATTAATTTTGACTATTAAATCGTACAAATTACCACTACATCTATTTTTACTTAACAATAACAGTGTTAAGGTCTGCTATATTCTAGTTTTAAGAATGTGGTAAGGGAGGAAGCTAATATCCGAGGCGTTCCAACTTAAACCTCATGGGTAGAGCAACGGATCGGTGGGCAACCTCCGGTAGTGCTCCAATCTTATCTGGGATTAATTTCAAATGTACATGGACGGCAACGGCTACTTACTAGCAGGTGGACTGCATGCTCGTTTGCTACTTTTATACAATAAAATGTTATCTAGAAACTAGATGAAAATCTACTGCAATTTGCATATCATTACACTAACAATATTCGAGTTAAATGTTCGCACTCCGCCCACGGTCTAGTTCAGAGTATCATTACCACCCACACCAACCTTACAATGTTTACTTGTGAAATAGACACCTACTTATCATCTCGCATCTACCCACCTTTAGCCTAATCTTTCTTTCTGTATGATCAAAGAACCTGATGCTTTAATGCGATAAGACTTTTAATTTCAGTAGGGGAGGAGTATATCCAAAAATTTATTTTTATTTTATTTATTAATTTGCTTATTGTCAACCAGAGCGGCAGAACCGATTACTTACTGACAGACACAAATTTAAAACTATATGCATTATTATTACTCATTAAGAAAAGAATAAAAAACAATCATAGAAGTCAAATAGGATTATATTAATAGTGAGAAGCAATATTAATAGTAATAAATAAAACAATAACTGTGTAGGTAGATTTTCATTTTTATACTCCATTGGTATATATCAAAATTATTGTTATTTATTAACACGAAACTTATTCCAACTTTATCGACTTTTCTAATACGTTAATGAACATTCAATTAAAATAAAAAACAATACAAGAAAATTTAAATAAACAGTTTCGATTTCGTCAACTCAATATATGTTAGTTATATTTAAAATCCAATCAAATTAAATATTATATAAATTAAATTAATTCAATTAAATCGATTACTTAATTCAAATTATTGCATCACTATTATATGACTCTCTTTAGAAATTGAAAAAAGAATAAGAAAATAAGTGTAAAATTTTGCCAGTGTTAAATTTAATAAAATAGGTTA
>DWRA01002035.1:0-15043 GCA_018250295.1 Spathilepia clonius
AACTGAAGTCGACCACAGATGCGTTGCTACCCCTGAGGACTAAGTTCGAATGCCTCGTTAAGTTTATCTCCCTTACCCCACCCTTCAAACCAGAAGACAGCAGCGCTTAACACGCTGTTATTAGGCAGAAATAAGTGTGACGGTGGTGCCGCCGGAGTCGAACTACAAAAGGTTCTACCACCTTTAAATTTATTGCGCTGTGGAAGTAGCAAGTGATAATAAACATTTTAATGTTGTGCGCTGTAGTTAGTACTAGTACTACTTTTATAAAAAATATTCACTAATTTTATATATACATATATATTTTATTTATCACTTCCACAATTAGTTGTATATCCATGGAATCCTTGGGCTATGGTTAGAGAAAACTTTACTTATAACATACACTGAATTTGTCTATGTACGTGATATGTATGTGACTATTATTATTGCATAATACAACAAATTAGATCCTACAATTCAAGCATCAACATGAAATGTCAAACGTCAATCATCATTGTCTGGTACATGTCATGTTCTTTAATTAAATGCCTATAACAGTAATAATTTTGATGTATCGTTTTATTACGTTTGATATCAAATCCAGCGGCATGTTGACTTCATATTGACTTCAAAGTCAACATTATAATCGAGATATTCACTTCAAACATCAAATATTTACAACTACATACATACGTTCCTACCTACTTATTTTCCAAACCTCATCGCGCATGCAAACTGACTTTTAGTTAACTTTATGTAAGCTCAACCTAGTTTACGGTGAGTAGTATCTATTCCAAAAATGGACGGTTTTATGTAGCAGTCCACAGGTGCCCGATAAGAGCAAGATCACTGGCACATCCTTCGTTTGATGGAATTGCCGTCTTGGTTGCGTCATGCATAATATCTTTCCAACTAAAGCCTTGCTCCAAATGATAGTTGAAAAGTTACTCGCTAACTATGTAACTTAATCCGTGCAGAATTTTAAACTAGTTTCCTACTTTAGCGTCTGTGTATTTGGAGAAAAAACAGATATTCATATTTACCTAATTATATGTATTTACTCGTGAAGAATTCTTGTATTTATAATGCAGGTTTACAAACGCACAACTTTATCTAGAACTATCATCGTTGCACAATTGAATTCAATGACATGTTTAAACAAATATAATAACAAAATTTATCACGGAACACTGATTTAAAACTACCTTAATTACAAAGTTTGATTCCTTATGTATTTTCTGATAGACACGATTATTTCAGTTGAAAAATGGATCGGTACTAATGTAGGTAAAATTAAAATGGTCCTTTGGACAGGATCACTCACAGTGTTCGCTATAAGTACGTAAATAAATGAACAAAGTAAGTCGTCTGAGTATAAATTTGCATCCTAACACTAGTTACGGACTGTGTCGAAATACTAAATGTACGTAGGCTGAGAATGGCCATCGGAATCTAAGATATTTCACTAATACACGCATTAATACGTAATGAATCCTCCTTAAGTCATTAGTCATGTATACAATCGACGTGCATTTCATGCTGAGACAATATTGTCATTCAATATGATATGTATTGCGGGATTAATTAGGAAATCCTATATGTTGATTATGTACCTACGTTACACATTACTTTGTTTAACATATAAGAGGTTCTTATCTCCGATAAGACTGAGAGTCAAGTCTATATAATCATATAAAAATCTGCAAAGTATATTAAATGGTATTACCAAATTAAATTTAATATTACAAAAATATGCGATTTTTTTTGAGTAGATATACTCATCCGGGCCGATCAAACTTAGTCCTGAGGAGTAACAACGCAAATGGTCTAGCTCAAATAGGATTCTAATCTTATCTAGGTTTTGTTACAGACGTTTATGGACGATAATGGCCACTTACCGCCATATGTACCGCATCCTCATTTGCTACTTCTATATTAAAAAAAACGTGAGGAAACCTTCACACCTGAGGACACATTAAAAAAAAGCCCTCACAGGACGCCTGGCAGATGTGAAACATCATGTTCGTACAAGTAATAAACATAAAAGACGGTATTACTACAAGAACTAATTATAGCATAATGAAAATGCGTAGTCGTTTGCGCATGGCGACACGTCAGCACCGGTCGCTACACCGTACACTCACATAGACTACACAAAGACTACATATATACTATAGTATAATAGCGAGGCGATCCGTCGCCACGGCAAGCGTCGCCACACCAACTATCCGGTTTATACCCGCGACAATAGATGTTTCACATCAAAAAACTCTAAAATAAACAAGAAGCTTTAAAACTACATGAAAAACCTTACAGAGTATTATGCATTGGGTTTTGGTGCTCTCGACCCTCCAGGTGAGTACACCTAAGTCGAGATGCTAACCACAAGCTGCCACGAGTACGTCCAAGTCCTCTTATAGAAGTTTTAATTAACCACCTCCCTACTTTGATACCGTGACAGCAACAATCAAGCAAGTAAAATGTCATTAAGGAGACCGATACGTGTGTCCCTATTACGTAAAGGGAAATGTCTATTGAATTGTGACGTAGACGTACGTGTAACGATTGCCATCAGAGAAAAATATACGTATATGTACGTAATGAAATAGTAATAAATACATGTATTTTTTTACTATACTAACAATTATGTTATTAAGCACTGCACACTTATTTTACACACAAAACAATGACAGCACACGACATTTTTTTGTTGTGTTTTTTAAACTAATTTAATATTCTTTTTATTTATACATGACGAATATTATCAATTCTTTTATAGTTCGAGCTTCGGTTGTGGTATCGAAGGTTATTTTCTGCCGTATAGTTGCAGTACTACGTCACTATGTTCTGATTTGTGAGAATGCATTAAGGTTGCTTATATAAGACGTCTCGACTTAGTTCGCATTAGAAGCGACGTCTTTATTCGATAAGTTTAGGTGGACTGTTCATTTTCTAAGGCCATTACATTAAATATACGAGCATGTATTTAACAGAAGACAGTTTCAATTAGTTGACTTAACTGTACTTAGGTCGACTCCCTTTAGTTAGATTTTAAATAAAACAGGAGACTATTTAAAGTTGGTTCAAATTAGATACATTGGCGCTTTACACGCTGTATTAGCACCTTGTCAATCCCTCACCGGCCCACTACTGGGCACTGGTTTCTTCTTAGAGTGAAAGGGCTTTGGGCCATAGTTTAGCGTGTTGGCCAATTGCAAATTTGTAAACTGTTTTTAATAAACTCAGGTATGTAGGTTTTCTTCGCGATGATTGCTTTGTAATTGATAATCAATTTCAAATACGCACATATCTTTAAATATCAAAGTCACATACCTGGATAATGAACCTCCGACCCCCTCAATGTAGAGGCCGAGCTTTATTACCGCTAAGCTACTACGGTATTAGCGTACTTTCCTACAAATTGCATACCTACAACTCAAACTCATTCTCATTCTAAAAATCTCTTTACTCGAAAAATAACAGTTGAGCTATTGAGCAAGAAATATAAACATCAGCAAAACCAAAAATTGGATGCAAACTTTGGTAGCCTTTTCCGATTTTATATCAAACTATCCAAACACTCAGATTCGGCTTTAAAATTTTCCGAGCGTTCGTTTTGCTGGCGTTTTAGTACAAAAACATTTCAATACTAGATAGAGCTCGACTGTACTGAGGTTCTCACATATTTTACTTTCAGCAACGATACTATCGCGCTGATGATAAGTGTTCGTAGACTCGAGTGACACGAGTAATGAGAGGGAATTTCTTATTCACCGCAAATATCTCAGATCGCATTTAGTTTATGGACCAGGCCGAGATGTTACGCTGTTGTGTTTAGGGCTTCATTTTCAGGGCACAACTGAGATATGAAAATCTGACGGCAATTTTATGAGTCACGTTTTATAGGTAGTACTTACTCAAACAGTATGTTTGCGTGGTTCGTTTTGCGTACTTTTCGGTACTTCGGCGTCATGAGACGATTCTTAAATTTACGCGACGTATAAATTTTAGTGTCATATAGAAAATCTCTCCGTTCCCTATAAAATTCAATTAAATGATAATTGAACTTTTAATTAGAATTGTCTATTTATATTTAAATAATTTCATGTGTTTAATTTTATGAACATCTACTTACACAAGACATTAAGGAATTAGGAAACATTAAAATACGTACATAGACTTGAACGCAGAATAAATATCAATATTTTTCAACTCGACATCTGAAAATGCAGTTTCATTCATATATTGAAAATGTCTTTGACTATACCATAACTCTAAAGAAATCTTGCCGTAATAAGGAGTCATAGACTCCGCCCTGATATAACATATTTATCAACTTGTTTATTTTAATGTAAATTGAATTAACCTTTTGATATCTGCATTGAAGCAGTATTTTAGAATGCGCTCTAGACTCCAGTTGTGGAAGGACGCGTGGGGAAACAACAGTGTCCAATAGTGGTACATAAAAAGGGTTACAGCCAAGGCAACTAGAGTCCTTTGCGACACGGAATCCGGCAGCATGCCTATGATTAATACCGGTCAGGCGGGTGACTCGTGCTCAATCGCCATCTGCCCTTATTAATTGCCTTGTCAGCCGTAATCGTGTGTCCTTCGCTTGCTATCCTATACATGTCTGTATTCAGGTTTGGTACGCATTGAGATAAATACGTTTTTCGATCATTGCTAATATTTTGGTGAAATAAAAAAGATTGCTACACAGATCTGTAAATCAGTAGACATTCCCTATTTATATTATAATTCAGTATCGTACTTTTTTTTGTAAAATTACTTCGTAAAATTAGCTTGAGTTTTTAATTTATAAGTATGCTTATCAACGACAGAACGTATAGACGTTTTATTTCTCTATGTGCCTAAATTTATTACATAAAAATACTGGTCTGGCTTAAACAGAGATAAAGGTTTATGCCCAGTAATGTTAAATTCAATATGTCATGCTAGGAATCAGAGATTGAATTATAAAATGCTCGACAGTGCACTATTGCTTAAGAGGTTTCAATCTAGTACAATGGGCTGTTGATTTTCAAATATCTGCTGAAACATAGAGTTTTACATTTGGTCTCTATATCAGATTTTTTCGACGACTTCAACGTAACTCAAACATAAGTTAATTTAAAAAATTGACCAACTTTATAAGAGAAATGTAAGTAGATCTTAACTCAAGTTTAACTTATTTTTCACGTGAATTTTAAAACATACTAATGCGTTTCATTTCACGAAAATTTCATCGAAATTTGTAGCGAACGATTTTAATAAACTGGGACTAAAAAGTTAATACGACCGCACAAAGCGTCACGTCGGGACGTCACGCCGGCTTTTGGCCAAAGCCAAAACTACAGCACCGAGTTCCAAACCTATCGACAGTTGTCAATTTTATAATGGATTTTATGGTTTTATCCATTTAAAAGCCAAAAGTATAATAAATCAACTCTTTTAAATCAGGATTTTTGATACCTCCCCTCTTATCGAGTTGAATGTAAACTTTTGATACGTACGCCTGAAAATGTTTCGTAAATTGCTTATAATCTTTATGGTTTTAATGATAATAATATGAACATTGAATAGCAGTATACAGGAGATACACAAGTGGGATTCAATAAGCATTACTAACTCTAAATTGGTCGAAGAATAATCGATAATGACCTCAGTCACCATTTTTGGAGACTAAGAGAACAGACAACAAAGAGAATGCAAGGACTCGCTGTACGAGTAAGTCCGTTTGCGAATGTAACAAGATGCGTACGCTGTCTTATTCCCTTCCGAATTCGACCGAAAAGGGATCTACATCACATACCCGAGTGTAATACAAGTATGAATTGTATGCCCGACCATATTTTGAACTTACGATCACTGCCCGATTGTAATTAAGTCGCTATAACTAAGACTACGCCTCGAAGTGGTAGAGATGTTTACACATTAACACTCGATGCATTTGTGATTTACTTGAACATTTCTCTGTTGACGCAATCTTGAGTTGAAGTCGAGGACCGGTCCCAGCAGACCCACTTGAGCGCACACGTCAGTCCCGCTGCCCACACTTAATTCAATTAATTGCTTGTCATCTGTTGATTGTGATCTTAAATGGATCATTAATCAAATGTCTAATTTCCTTATATACTATGCTATAACTACATTACCTAGCATATAAACAAAACATTTATATTTTAGATAAATATAATCATGTATGAATGACCTAAATAAGGAACTATAAAAAAAAATCTGACTAATGTTACTGGTTGTATGAAACTTCATAACTTATTATAATAATAAAGACACTCATAATTACTATATTTTATTTGACTACAAAATAATATGAAATTCTAATTAAACCGAGCAGAAACACTATTTATATTGTTCAAATATAAAGATCCATAGCATTTAGCTGATTTTATCATTATTTCTCATTTATCATCTAGCTACCGCTATCATCTAGCTAGCTACTATAGATATAATTATATAGAATATATAATTTCCGTCATAAAATACACGAACTAACAATATACTCCAACGAGATTGTAATCTCAGAAATGTTAGTATAATGTCATTATACTAGTTGGATTCACATGTCGAGGGCCGGCCCCTGCGGAGCTCTCAACCACTTGAGCGCACGTAAGTCCGACTGCCCGCAATTAATTCAATTAATTGCTTGTCATCCGTTAAATGTGATGTCCTATACTCCTATACAAATCATTAGTCAAACGTTCTAAATGCTAGTAGTAAATAATTACGTGAAAGGATAAAAGAATGGAAAACCTTATATTGCTTGATGTTAGTGAATAATACTTCTTCGTCAATACTGCTAGCAGTAGGAATATATATTTTGAGATTAAATATGTAATGTCTATAATAAACAACTTTTTTCACTTGTGCATCCGCCCGCTGACCTATGCACTTCTTTATATTTTTTGAAAAGCCTTTTAACGCCGGTCAAAAGTTGCCTGTGTCACTGATAGAGTTTTGAAATGAGAAATCCTGTGAAAGTTCCGTCAAAATCGATTTAACCGCATCCATGATTAGATGAACAAAGAATCTGAAAATAGTATAGAGCATTTTCAGACAGGTTTTTTAACATTATTTTCCTAGTGAAAACAAGTATCTCAAAGCCGAAATTCACACCCCTGAATAGGACAGATTACGCGTGAAACACCAGGCTACAATCTGTGAAACGTCTCTATCACGTTATTATACTAGTTGGGTTCAACTGGAAGCCAAGGGCCGGCCCTTGCGGGGCCCGCACCACTCGAGCGCACGTCGGTCCGGCTGCCCGCAATTAATTTAATTAATTGCTTGTCATCTGTTGATTGTGCTGGCCTCGCACAAGTCATTAGTCAAAACGACATCCTCACTCATACATCTAGTAGGTACATAGGTAATTTAATTATGTACTAATAAGTCAAATCCATAATCTCGAACGTGATTAACGTAGCGTACGCCTGTTGTGATTAAAGTAATGGACTATTAATTATAACGTATGTAGTAGATTGTAATGTTGCCGTAAACACGTAGCTTTCTTAGGTTATGGCTCGATACAGTGCGGCGTGAGACTAGATTGCTTTGTTTAATTACAACAGTTTTGGACTGGAGTGTAGTCGTACAAGGCGTAATAGTTGGGATAACATAAGCTCGGAGGGTTTAATCTCACTTTAATAAACCGAAAAGGTTTCATAATAATGGTGTTGTTTATTTCGTTTATTTATTTTGTGTTAGTATTGCTGATGTTTTGTGATAAGATTGTGACTGGTTCGTCATTTGCATCATGTATTCTTCGTCGTTGTCCATTGTCAGAATGGAACCCAAGGCTAGACATAAATACCCTGGCCTCATCATCAGACTATTCAGAGATCGCACTTTTCCAAAGTCAAAATTTTATGTAAGTAAACCTATTACCTGCATTGCCTAATAAGCACTGACCTAACTCAGACGTAACTTCCGTTTTATTACATTATGATGAAAAAAGAAAATTTATGCCCATCTCGTTAACCTTAACCTTTTCTTGAATGCTCGTCTTCATGGATTTAAAAAATCATTATAGAAAACACTCAGCCGCATAAGAGTCGTAATACAAGATAATATACCTAATGACGTTTTTAGCAATCTCATATCTCCAAAAATGCAAGTGTCTTCAACACGCCACAAACTAACCATTCCAGTAAGCCGTCGCTTCTTCCAAAAACATTACGAATCTACACCCAATAGGTACTGTAAACAAAATAATATAACTTAAAGATAAAGGTAATGATGAAGATAACGTAGGTAGTCAAGTCAATTACTATTAACAAAACAACTGGTAAACAACGATTATGTCGCAACCCGCCCCAGATATAGAGCTTATTGTATTCTATTATCTGTCCAAAAGGTCAAAGGCTATTACGGTGATATAAGAGCTAGCCCAAATGAAGCGAGACGTATTTTGCCGAGTACTTCCATCAGGCTTTAAAAAGCTTCTGAAGACAATGCTACAGACATTTAGTAATTAAATTTGATTTCATAAAATATACAATATCTGTATTTTAAATAAAATTCAAGTAAGTCACGAAGAAGAAGACTGAACTGAAGTAGTTCCTACCGCCCGTGAACGTCTGTAATCAACTTCAAATAACATTGGAGTCATACTTGAAGCCGGCCACCGAAGCACCACTACTCCTGAGAAGTAATTTGAAACCGAAGCGTTTCTGCTCGACCACTTCCTTCAAACTGGAACACATCAGCGCATAACGAGTCGATATAAGAAATTGCTACAATTTGTAATTTGCGTGTTATGCATTTCAGCCCTTGGGCATAATCAGCATCGTAATGCAATTTAAAATCGCTATAAAATTGTAGGAAATTGCTGATAAACAAGAAATCAATCAAATAATGGCATGAAATAAATGAGAAATCGCCCTGAGATCTCTACAAACGAGATGAAACGAAGAAAATTGATCAATCACGCGATAAAGTGGCGCTTTAAATAATTAACGCCGTCACGAATAATTCCATGCCTTAGGGAAATATTGAGCTTTAATTTCAGGTCTTGGTCTCTGGGTAATTATTCTAAAATACATCAATGACTTGCTCGTAGATCTACTACATTTAATAGCATCAATTAATGAGTATTTTCCTCAACAATAAATAACGATTTTAAAGTGCATAATTCCAATGCAATAAAATATCGCGCATTCAAGTTTCGTAAAATTATCACATTTCCCACAAATTTACGCGTATTTCATTTTGGAGTGCAGAAAAAATTACAACGGTACGGTAGTAATTTTAAAATTGCTTTTATTTAAATCACAAAAAAGTAAAAAAATGGGTCACCACAAAAACTCTTTTACGCCCTAGTTAAAAATTACAAGTGGTTATTCAGCTTAAAATATGCAGATGTAAGTTTGAGCGCCCAAAACAATAGCGCAGCAAGTTATATTTAAAAGAGATGCAATCTGCGATTCAAATCAAGTTTATCATCTGAGAAGGCAACAAAGCGTGTGTTCGCGCAAGTTTCCAGGCCTGTGTCACACCTGCTACGTTCCCACAAATTGTAACCGGCTTCAACTCGCAACTCGCCCGTTCTCTCGCTAACTTAGCCTTCTCTACTTCATAATTAATTCTTTATTCGAAACAACTTGAACTTGGACAGAAACGGGCCGTAAGCACTTAAATAGTCTAAATTGTGTCGAAGACGCGCCCATTTTTAATTAGTTCAAAAGAGCGCTTCAATTGTTAATGGCCCTATTCTGAACTTCGTGCAGCAGAATAAAATAAATTGAGAGTAAATCGGAAACTCGAAGCAAAGTTGGAATATTGTAGGTATGACTGTAATTTACCACATCTTTTGTTAGAAGTTATTAAAGAAGCAATAACTGGATTTTGGACACGCTATGGATGTCAAGAATTGCGTTTTATTCACGATTACATGATAAACAAAACCCTTTATGGAAAACTCGTTTAGAGTGTTCAAGTATAATTAAATTCTGTGGGTACTTTTTGCACCTCATTTCACTTACGTGTCATGTTCCTTGTAAATAAGTTTCGTCTCATGTCGTGTGTAAACCACATCCTGTAGGTGCGGTAAGCAATTTGACTATGCCATCAGCTTTTGTACGTTGAATTAGTCATCAAAGAACAAAATAATATATAAACACATAGTAAATTGAGGTATCTTTATAATTCAGAGGTCTTGGACCCATATTTTATTGTAATGTAGAAGTAGCGAACGAGCATGCAGTATACTTGATGTTACTTGGTACTGCCGCCCATGGACATCTGAAATCAACCCCAAATAGTCTATTCTGGTCTTGGAGACGTCTTTAATGTCAGCCACGGATGGATTGTCTATAAAGACCAACTTGGAACACCTCTGATGCGTATATCTTTATACGTATACTTTATGCGTATACCTTTGTCACACCATAATATTTTGGACCTACGCTGTCTCTGTCGCGTAGTCCCGGGATCAGTTCTCGGAACGGATATCAAAGCGATGGACACAGATGTTCCGTTATTTGTAAAATATATAATTTTCGTACTTATCTACATATTAAATTTATGAAAATAGGTTATAAACTTTTTTTACAAACAGACAAATTAAGATTCTCTTTTCCAGATTTACAGTGACATTGATAATACATTGAAGTACTCGTATTCAGACAGATGTATATGATCGTAGATACTAACACAATATTCTGGTTTCAATTCCGAAATCATCGGTAGAAACTAGAGAAGTAAAGAAATAAAGATCTGACTTAATCTAATACAGTAGAAAAATACTGTGTATAAATATGTTTTTCTTAGATAGTATTACATAGGTAGTTCAAACAATGTGTTAGGGAAATCGATCTAGCTGCCTACCGTGTTTGTTGTACCGCGTATTGTTCTACACTCAACGACATGACAGATGCCTGCCGTGGATATCTCATGCTGTATTACCACTAAGGTATTATTATATGTAGAACATTATCACATTACGTTATGAGATTAGAGCAGTGATAGCCTGGTGGTTGAATCACGGCCTCTCAGTCGAAGGGTCCGAGGTTCAGACCTCTGAATTTTCGATGCCATGTGCGTATTACAAATTAATTATCACTTGCTATAATGGTGAACGAAACCATCCTGAGGAAACCTGCATACTTGAGTTCTTTGAAAAAAAAGTTCTGATAAGTGTGTGAAGTCTACCAATCCGCGCTTGGCCAGCGCGGTGGACTCCATAGTCCTCCATATTCCTTCTCAGAGTGAGAGGGGTTAGGCCATGCTAACCCCTCTCACTCTGAGAAGAGACTCGTTCCCAGCATTGGGACAGTAAAGGGTTGACGATGTTATGACATAAATTATAAACATGGTAAGTAGTCCAATCTTATCAAAAATCATATTGTTATCATGTTCTTGAAGCAGTGGTAGCTTAGTGGTTGAAACTCGGCTTGTCAATCGAGGGGTCCGAGGTTTAAGTCCCAGGCACGCACCTCTGATTTTTAAGTAGGTATTCGTTAAAATATTCCATGAGACTTATTTTTCCACATTCGCTATGACATTGGACATAATCACATCATTTCACTCCGCGTGCATAATTTACCTGTCACCCCACAATAGACCATCTGTGCATAGACCGCGCATATTAATCAGCTATTTGAATGGTTCTAATTAGTCCTGACACACGCAGTTACTGTATAAGGGCGTTACACTCATCTCCGTCGACAATGTAAACTACTATCTATCTTTGTTAAAAGCATAAACATAATTCAATGCCCTTTCGACCCTTTCAATTGATTGACTTTAAATTTATTCTCAAAAATGACCAAATAAAATTAATTTGATAAATTTATATGAATAAATCAACGGTAAGAATGGTACTCAAAGAATTCGTATGTTGATATACGCTCATTAGTAATATCCCTATAACCAATTTTTGCAATAAAAAAATCGAAAATTGCCGATTTTTGGCCGTCCTAAAGTATCGAACTTCGAACCGTAGCAAACTAAAATTGATTAACATCGATTATTACTATAGAAGGATAAATATGTTTTTATTAACATTCTTTACGCGAGTTTAGTAGTACTATGTGCATTAGTTACTAAGTTGTATGTATCATACATCAATACAAGTGAAAAACAACTAATTACATATCACTGTCGTGAACATAATTGTCATATAAAAGTTGAACACAATTCCAAACATTAGGAGATACTTAAAATTGGTGAACAAAACGTACTATTACATCAGTTTAGTTACACCTGACATGTAAGAAACTGAAATAAAGTATTGTAATTAACTACCTGTCATATTAATATATATAACTACAATGGTAACATTTTTTTTCATATAGACGACGTAAAATCAAATTTAATTACAAATGTAAAAATCCCGTGTAAATTCCACTTCGACGCACTCCTCTCAAGTGTTCGCCCACCACTTCGGCAGCATTCGACTGGATTTTTTAATTTTGTCATCTCATGTCACACAGGCTTAATTATATGTATACCTACATATCTGTCTATATGACTATCAAATTATCTTGTATGTCTGTTTATTCGTCAAATATTTTAGATTAGCGTTGCATTTCCTTACTCTAATGCCGTGTCCACACGCCAAACCTCAACAAACCGTCACGATTTCAAACATATATAAAGTATTTGTCTTGATTTGTTTAAGTAAGGACAGCGATAGTTCTTTAATTACATGTTTATTTTCGTGCAACCAAAGCGCATTATCTACTACATATTTCATACTTGTTATTTTAGTGACTAAATTAAACCAAGATAGACAAAGCCAGAGACATTAGCTAGCAATAAATAAAACCTAGGGAGCGGTAACGATAAGTACTCTACACACACTATTCCACAATGACACTTGTTTGTGTAGTTTTTCACATCATTAATTCGAGAGCCGACAGTCTGCGTGCGTTGCACTTGCCGCATACCTAAAGTATCGCGGCATAAGCGAACTTTGAAATTGAATTCTAAATGTTGTTTACTTGAATACACAATTTTATTTTGAAGTCATGAAATTATGTGCAGCTTAAAACTGATATTGAATTAAGTGGACGACGAGGCTACATCCTGTATTTGGTATATAATTATGTATAGATATGTATATTTTATAAGATCTAAATATTTTATTGAAAGTAGATTTTTTACATAATTCTTTTTGAACGTCAATAAACGCCACCATTTCGCAAGGTATTTCGTTATGGAGAAGCGACAAAAGAAACTCCATAACACACGTTAAAAAACAGTTACCCATAGAATATTATATTACGCTAATGAAGCACATGGAACAGGAGCTTTTTGGGCTTCGACAGCAGAGGTACTATTACATTTATTTCTACCTTGATCAGGGGCCACGGCAGTGCCCCGGCAAGTCGAGCATTAGTTTGAATGTTTCTGCTACCTACAAATTTTTATTTTATCTTGCCTTGTTAGTTGGTATGACCGGGCTAAACCTTGCAATTGAATTTTAAACTAGTTAACCTCAACTGATTGAGCTGACATTCTGCATTTGGACGACAATGCATGATTACCTTAGTGACGTCATTTCAATTCCAATATGGCAGATGCCTAAAATGGCGGACTAATGGTTTTATGCACCCACCTAATAAGGATATCATGTAAAATAGTTTCCTAACAACGACTCAAAACAAGCTGTGCCTTTTTGTATATTAACTTATTGTTAAATTTTAGACGTACCTGTAATTAATAGGTTTCTTTGTCTATATCTACAAAATTTTATATATAGTCTAATGTAAGACACAAATGAGGTATGAAATAAAAAATAAAATCACTACCTTGAAAATCTCATATATTGACATTGTGTTTTCGTTATATCCTAATTTACTTCAATGCACATCATGTGTTCAAACGCGGTTCGTATTACGAACAATATACATACGAATCGCAATCTAAAGTTCTCTGAGTAACTCAGTAACAAACAGTGCTGTTCGTGTAACAAAGGGCATTGCAGTACGACAATGAAATACGCCAACGTCAGACTAATCAGCGATATTGGGGTCTTATTCATATTAATTACTTTTTATAACTCCAACAATGCGACGAGACGTCTTTTGGTTTCTTTGGTTGCTTCAAGTCTTTTATAGTCATGGAAGAGCTGTGTTCGGCAGGAGAGGGTTGCAGCGACGGGATTTGGAAACCAAATTTTTTTATGAAAAAGAAATAGCAAACGATGTCGAGTGAGTCGCATGAGCCTCTTTTCAGAGCTAGAGGTGTTAGGCCATAGTCCACCTCGCTAGCCAAGTACAAATTGGGTCACTTTACACGCCATTGAATAGTGTACGTGTGCGAGTGTGCGTGTAGGTTTCCTCACGATGTTTTTCTTCGTTGTTGCAATAAGTGATAATTATTTTCTAAAAGGCTCATGACTTTTAAAAATTGGAAATACCTGCCTGGAACTTGAACCTTGAACCTCCAATGGAAAGATCGAGTTTCAACCCCTAGGCTATCACTGCTACAATATAGCCTTAAACATTTCTATTCGTTAATTTTAAAGCCGTGCGCTAGAACACGCAAGTAAAGTCGCGCGGCCTTAGTTGTTTATAAATAAACTGAACTTAAACGCAATTTGGACGTCAATTTCGGTTGTAAAGCAACCATTCGTTAACCAATAGCAACAACAGTGCGTTGTTTATGTAACAAAGCGTGTTTAACAGACAGTGATTGCTCGACTGTTAACTTCAGAGCTAATTAGCGCTATTTAGATTGTTTTACGTCATTAATATGCATTAATAAACAATTGTTCAGTATAACAAGTGCAGTTGTATTTAGATCATTGCGCAGTTTCATGTGACGGTGGAGCGTTCAAGTAACTGTGGGTATCAAAAACTCCCATACTATTGTCATTATAATACGTACATGACATACATATATACATAATTTACATAGTATATGTAATGAAAGAAAACATTTTTAAAGGTGGTAGAACCCTTTGTAGTTCGACACCAGCGACACCACCGCTACACTTATTTCTGCCTATTAACACCAGTGTTAAGCGCTGCTGACTTCTGGTTTGAAGGGTGTGGTAAGGGAAATAAACTTAACGAGGCATTCCAACTTAGACCTC
>DWRA01002036.1:0-15040 GCA_018250295.1 Spathilepia clonius
CAATACCAAATGCTAATTTTCAACAACTTTCAATTCTTATTAGACACCCGTAGAGATTGATTTACCAAAAACTATATAACAGGTACCCGTTTCATTATATCTAACCAGATATTCTAATAACAATCTTTTTCAAAGTGCTTACTTTAAACCATCGGATTTTTAAACACACTTATATGAACCCCGCAGGGGTAGAAAATGGGGTGTGGTAGAAAAACTTTCCTTAGTGTGTGTCTAAATCGTAAAAGGAACCTGCTGTCCAAATTTCATATTTCTTGCATTGGCAGTTTAGGTTACAGAACCATAACTGCCAGTGCAAAAAACATCAGAACATCAAATCACAGGATTTGACGCGATGAATCAGTCAGTCAAGAGACTTTATACCCAACTACAACTGGCAATTTTTTCGAGCGTATGTTTATGTGTATGTATGTATGTATGTAAGTCTCATTCTTTGGCACGTTCTACAGGCCAAACGGCTTGACGGATAACATATTTATATGATGTCATTCGTTTCGTACATTCCTTTAATCTGTGGGAGTGTCACAGGTTTTATTTTTAAGCAGTGAATTTTTATCATAATTATCGTATACACAAGTCCTTATCAAAGTATAGGTAAGTGGTAAATACCTACATTAATATTATTATAAACATGTCAAGTCAAGAACACAGTCTCGTTATTTCGTATATAAGTAATAATTTAATAATAATAATAAATAATATAATTTAAGTTAAAAGGCTACTAAAATAAACTGTTAACTGACAAATTGTTTTTATTTTTACACTTCATTACCTTCGGACAGTATTCACTTATTTTTAACAGTTTTCTGAATAATTTATAGCATTGAATTACATACCTGTGTAGGTATTTATTCTCCCTACATCAGTACAAAATTAACAATAAATGTATTTGCATAACAAGTGACTGAACTAACACAAACCAATTTGCTGCTTTTGAAAACAGCATTAATTTAACCCTAATAATGTTATTTTATCGTTGATAGATGTGTAAATGTGGATGTTATTTTTTATATTAATATTTTATCATCTGCTACGAATCAAATCGGGTGCGACGAGACTATGTAAGTAACTCATTCTTTAGACGATACGTTTAAATAAACTTTTATAATATTTAAGAGCCAAATACCTGAAATGAATTAATTCATACAAATCATCGAATGTTACCGATGATTGTATTATCATGTAGGAATAGAATCGCTGCATGATGGTATATTACTGCACGTTTGACTCACAAGTAGATATATGCAAGTAATTTATTGAGGTGTTTAAACAAATTGTATAAGACAATTTTGATGAGTTTAATATTATTGACATAAAAATTTTCGATACATTACATACGATTATAAGTTATTAACAAGACCCTCTGTAAGCTGTTTACTCTTAGATAAGTAAAATAGCATTAAGAGTAAGTAGGTAGTATTAACTAAGACGGATAGGTAATTCAACACGAATTTGCCGCGAAATTGAATTGTTATCTGTACAACAACGTAACTGAGGAATCACATCAAACTAAAAATACTTGACATGATGGTTTTGTAAATTGAACTTAGGTATGTAATGTTTTTTATTGTTTACAATTGTAAAAACGAGCATTTTGCTTTAGATATTATTATGTACGATGTCACGGTAGTTTATTTGCATTCGCATGAAACACTTACCAAATAGGATCTGCACGTACCGCTACTAAATTGTCCTAAGGACGGAATTTGATATATGCTAACAATTCAATTTCGCTTTTTAGCTTCAGTATTAACTGTATTTGTATGGACTCGCTTCGCCACTGAAGGTTTTGGCTTTGCTCCAACGGCGAGAGCCTTCGGCAGTTTTATCGTCTCATTACGAGACGATGCGATATTTCTTCGCTATTTACCATACAGATTATGGTTGTTGATCAATAATGTGCCGCTCTAGGCGCTGTTTGTGCGTGCTTGTTTGGCCTGCTGTGAGGAGTGGATTAGGTATTATTAAGTCGGTGTTTGCACACAGATTCAGTCAGTATTCCAGAGGACGAGGATATCGCGACTGGCGCACCCGAGGCGACCCTATGCTCATCAATTCGCTCTGGCGCAGCCGACAGCCACTTGGCATTCGCAAGCAGCTTGGTGAGACTTTGAGAAATGTTACCGACTAACTGTAATCAAAACGACTAACTTATTATTCTAATTGCAATCCAGTGGTTCATTCATTGGGTTTTGATTGGAATAGTTACATAACGGAAATGTAAATAAATGATTCAAAATGTTCATACTTAAACTTTCTTGTATTATAAGTAGATCAATATATCTTTAAGTAATTTAATATAAACGTTTTTTTGTGATTTGAATTTCTATTTAATACAAAGAAAAATAATTGAATTAGACACAAGAATATTGACACTTTTAAGAATATATATTTGTAGAAGATACGAATAATCTGTACTCCCCACACTAAGAATTTTTTGGACACACACAGAGACAAATACCCAGGCCTAAAACAGAAATTTAAATTTATATAAATATCAATCTGACCGGGAATCGAACCCGAAACCGAACCGGTATGGTGACCGTTCCGCCACGTTCGTCAATGTGAAAAAAAAATCCAATTTTATGAAGCCAGTTCCGCTTCATTGGAGAATACAAAGTTACACAATAGTCGTAGCACTAAACTCTGAGACACTCTCCAACAAAGGGCCCTCAGGTCGAGCCGACAGCCGCGAGTTATTTTGCCGCTGACTGTTGCGCTTCTGTTTGTGTACGTGCAGTTGCAAACTGTCGAATTGCTTACCACTATAAATTTTGTTGAGCTTAAGCGAAAATCGCCTGTATGTTTTAGCTAAGTCATTATTTTATGCAGGGTACCCACTCTTTGGGGTTTAATACTTCGACTAATTTGTATACTTAATGATATTGTTTTATGTAAGATATTAAATAGCTTTTTTCCGTTGTTGCAATCCTTTTTACCGCGCACAATAGTAAATTAATTGACATTAGATACAACCTAATATTTTTTTTTCATTATGTGATTCGTTTCTAAACTACAACAAATTACAAATTCAACCAATATAATTATATTTTAATAATTACAATTAATATGTTATAATTTTCACAGGAAACGCGGAGATATACATAGTGTTGGCGTTGCTGATAGGATTCTTGACAGTGGTAGTAGGGTGCTGGCTATCAGACAACTGCTGGTCGCCGGAGCCGGAGGACGCGCTCGCGGGCGGCTGACCCGTAGCGGCGGGCGCGTGCACGCACGTGTAGCGCCCGCCCTCGGCGGCCGACGGGGACCGCGAGAGCCCCTCGGGGGCCGACTCGCTGTCGCCGGTGCTGCCGCCGCCCGTGCGCGGCCCGGTCTTTCTCCATGCCGCTCGCCATCTCTGCCGAGCCGCCTGTCTCCGTGTACCCTGCCAGAGGCAAAACCCGGTTTTCTGACCCGCGCCTACGCACGGCTCGTGTCGCTTACACGAAAAAACTAATGGGAATCATATCCAGACTATTGCGAATGGTGATGTGTGCGAAAATGAGTAGAAACCCTTAGATGTTGCCCCATAGTTGTTACGATTACATTGTACGTGTGTTTCATCTCTGGTGAAACGGTAATGAGGTGCAGATTTTTGTAAACTACATGAGCTTCGATTAATGTCTTTGTATTCAAGTAGGTATGCAAAATATATAAAGTGTAACGGTACGATACGGATACGGTGACTCAGGAAAATAAATAAGAAAAATTAGTACGATTACGGATCTCTCATTATACGCTACGCTTGTAGAGGTCGCTCTGATTTGACTTCGTAATTAACCTTACCTCACCTGCGTGGTGCAACAATGTTCTCTTCGCACCACGACTATTGTTTCTAAAAGTATGTGCCTTGAAACGCTTTTCACAACTTGACTTGTAGTTTAGAGCGTGTTTTGAACCCTTTAGAAGAAGTTTCTTCTCTCTGTCTTTATGGACAAGTATCCCATATAGTAAGTGCAATACACATCATGACCGTGCCTTTACCGTTCTATAGACTTTGAGAGGGACGTAATTAACAATAGGTTTTAAAAATACGCTTTCCTCGAAAACGAAGTCATTTTCAGATAATTCCTTTTGTATTTTTGTAAAAATCCTGCTTGATTTCTTATGTGTTACGATGTAATACGCATTAATAAATAGTACTTAATAGGGGAAAGTCAGTTAGGACCAAAAGTCTTTTACTAAACGAGCGTCAATTGGATTTTATAAAAATACCATCGTAATAAGCTAGGATACAACATTGAAGAGACAACGACATGGTTACATGATTAAATGTAGAGTTTTGATACATTTTTGGGAATTTGTAAGTACGTACTCTATACATAATTATAAAGAGCATTGCAACTTGAAAATGCAAGTGTAACCTAATGCAGCTGACTTTGGAAAATATTATAAAACATTGTTTAATGTCGGTAAAATCGATTTTAATTTAATTGGAGTACTTTCTCATTCATAAGAAAAAAAAAGTTTATTATCCTTAAGACCCATTTTACTACCTTTTCATTTATTTTAATCTGTATCGGTGTAATTATTATCTATAACTGTCCTAATGACAAAAATTAATTGTCTGTGCGTTTAAGCTTGTCAATCTAGAGCATGAAAGATAATAAAGTTAGGCTAAAAGGCAAGAAGCCAAGGCCGTAAAACCATTTAAAAATATATATATATATATATATTGTCAATCTAGATGCTCGTTGCATATAATTTCTTTCCAGAGTTTTAAGAAGCTAATAAAAGTACTGAAACCTTTAACTTCTATTATGATCTAAATAATTTGATTATGTTAACTTTATAAAACAGCTTTTTTCCCTATTTACAACGTTTTATGTTGATCATAATGCTCCAAATTACTATGTAACAGATCGTAAGTATTCAAAAAGTAAGTTAATTTAGTTAGTAGTTACTCCTTATAATACAACGAAGAAATCACAAAAGTTTAAATAATTGATTAAAAATAAACATTTGTAAAAGTATAAACTATTAAGTCCCGGATTACATGATGTAAAATCGATAAATAGTGCAATGCTCATGTTTTAACAACATAGGTACGGTGTGAGGGTTACTATTATTTTAGCCTTTTTTTCGCGGGGAAACCCATCATGCATTCCTCTCAGCCGCGGGGGCAGCGAAGAGGATATGCCGGACTCTTACCGGCTAAAACCCTACGGTGTTCCTCTGCACGCCCTTTGCCGGGACCACGGGTACGCTAGTAGCACTCATCCGCGGTCCCGACGGCGTCTGCCCGCCTCCGGGCCCTTCTCAACTATTATTTTAGCCTGGAAATTCCTTTGCCCTTTATGTAAGTAATTAACCTATTTATACTGAACTCTTTTCATGTGCCAGTAAAATGTACCAGCCAAAGAAGTATTTACACAACATCGGTGATCGTCGCGCGCTAATGACTAATTTTCATCGCAAATTAGCTTCATTGCCTTTAATTTAGTAAAATGGTAACTTCAAAACGACCTTGTTACTAAATGTAACTTTCAATATGAATGAACAATACGACCGAACAACGCTGACCGCCAATTGACTACGATAGTTGCGTAGGCGACCTTCTTGTCGCTTTAGCTACTGAACAGTTGCTTAGACCATATTCCTCGGGCGTCCAATTGATTGTATAAGAAAACGAAGATCACTACATTCTTATTAAAGATTTAGAAAAATCTTTCAACAATCAGTTGTCCACGCCACTGATTAGAGCTATAGATGCATACTACTAACTAGTCGCCGAGCAACCGTTGACAATCGCGTTAACAACAACTTAATCGCTAAAGCTATCAGCCGCTCAAGCTATATTACCTAATGGGCCTCAGCCTAAGGGCTTTTCTAAACATAATAACAGTCGATTATCCATAAATCTATTTGGAGCTATAAGTGCATACTCTAACTAGTCATCGAGCAACCTTTGGCAATCGAATTGACCACAAATTAATCGCTAAAGCTACAACTACTCAGGCTATATTAACTAGTGTGCGATCAGCCTAAGGACTAAAACATAATATATGTCGTAGCAATGTATACACGCGCAACGCAATTTTAGATAAAGTTATTTTAGGGAAATAACTATCTACATTTTTATTCAACTTGCTCCTGTCCAAGACTTCGTAATTCACTGCGATTATTTAACAAGCGATCACTCCTATATTGTTTCTATTGGCTATGTCTAGTTCATTATATAATTTAGTCAAATCTATGGTTAATATACCGACTTAATACTCCTTGAGGACTACATTACGTTATTAAGCAATTAAATTAAAATCTACTTGATAGTCATCAAGTTTACTGATAAACAGATAGAAGTTCTCAAGGGATTTTTGTATAACTACTTTTATAGAAATGTGGTAAATTTCTTGCTAACCTTGTTTGCTCCCATTCGTTGTGATAGGTTTAAGGGCACCACCTCATAACTCTATGTTATCTAATTGCCACTAATTGCCAATTAAATAGTATATTTGGCAATTCTAACAACTCATTCTATCGTTGTCGAATCTTAATATGTTCACATGCTTACCTTCCGCGCTTTATTACAAATTAATAAAGTATATATTAAAAACGTTACAAGTTAAAAAGAATAATTGGATCAGCGTCCGTCATATTGGATTTTGAACGTCACTGTGCTAATCATGCATTGCCATTGAAACCAAACGTACATGCAAAATTTCAGCTCAATTGGTTGGGATTAACTGGTTTGAAATTCAGTTTCCAGATTTGACCCGAACATACATACATACATCGCAAGTTAAATAAAATCTTGTAAAAATCAATATAAAATGACTACACTTTTGTAAAATTGTAAATACCTACATACATAAAATACTCGTGGTACTATAAAACTTTAATGGATAAGACTCCTGAATTTAAATTTTGACCATCATACTAAAAGCGTTAAGTAGATTTATCAAACTACGTACTAAAATTCGTGTAAATGCAGACATATAAATTAAATTACATTTTAATAGAACTGTTCTAATTAGAATCCTTTAGAAATACCGAATATTTAAAAACTTGTATTAAATAGTCGGACACGCATAGGCACTATAAAGAAAAACAATTTTAACTTGATATCATATATTGATCGGTTGTATAGAAAAGTTGCGTAATATACACGTTGATTACACTTTTGTATCTGTATTTTTTCGATATCTAGCCGATAGGAGATAACTCGGACCGAAGCCAAAAAATATTAAAATCTTCCAAATATCCGTTATGTGTATGTAGTAGTATTGTTTGTATTGTATGTAGGTCGAATAAAATTGGACTCGCTATTTTTGAATTATTTCAAAAATGGAACATTAATTTTAATGTTGGGAATTATTTATAAAACAGTGAATTATACAGAATATTCTTGGATCAGGTAATAAATTCCAATGAAAAATGAAGAGACAATTTCACAGACAATTCTTAAACAAAAAGTAAAATAAAAAACTGCGCAGTGTATATTTCTGTGCACTGCTGATGTCAACCCTGCTTATATCTAACTTAATGTGTACTTCGTATTTCGCTGTAGATGACCGACTGTACCACCAGGTTGATCTTAGAGTAAGGTGTGACGAAAAACCAAACAGAGGGATGTTAAATGAATTGAGTCTTTAAATGGTTGTAACATGCACATTGCATAGCATAATTATTGAAATAATTCCTAATTTGATTTATTATATATAATTATGATAGTGACGTGTTATTAGTATCTACGTTTAAGTCAATTTATGTTATATGGAAGTAGTTAGATATACTATATACTTAATTAGATTAATAATAAGTGAACCGACTGAATAGTCAACGTTTTTTAAGAATTGTATAAATAAGAAATCATAGGCTATTAATTTATACGTGTAGGAAAATGTTTTACTTAATAATGGCAATGTAAGTGTGATTTTTGATTGGATTCTTATACATACTTTTTGTGTATCTAACGTAGAGGACGCGCGCGAATTAATTTTAATTTTAACTGAGTAACATTTTAAATAATTCTACAATACAGATACCAATTATGTTCTGCATGAAGCATTCACTTGACATTTCACTCTATAACTCATTTAAAATTTAATTTCGAGTAAATATTATGATTATATTTTGTTCCTCATATTTTAAGCAAAAACATATGTTAAAAAAATGAAATCGCGCGCTTACCGTAGGTACCTAATGTAATCTTCTCTCGGAGTAAATATTATATTACTCTGAGAATCTTCTAGTGATCTACCATTGTGATTTCTTTACATGTAAAATATAATCAGCAAAACATTAATTAAGCACAAACTACTATACTATTTTAAATAATAAATTGTATTGGATAATATTATGCATATTATTCCGAACAGAGAAGTTTCGTTGAGTGAGTGTAAAATAAGACATTCTTTGCTCAACTTCCCCGACATGCAACTTTAGTTTCCAACTAATAATTTGAATTCGCGTCGAAACTTTTGTACAACAGCATTCACTGCCATCTCTACAGAAATTTCAATAACTGGTCATTTTTTGTTCGGAATGAACATTGTCATAGCAGCCTACCATATTTTTTGCTGATCAGAATACATAGTATGTCCATAGACAACTGCTGTTTTAATATTTGACATCAAATATTAATGTATTAAACAAAAAAAAACGATGTAAATTTTACCAGTAATAAATTTGCTGTGTTAACTTTGATTTTGATTAAAAATGATTTGTTAATTAAGGATATCATCGACGCTGCATACTATTTCGTCATAAAAGACGTAAAAAGATTCCTGTGTGCGATAATTTGTAAGTACGTATTATTAGTTGTTTGTTAACTTCCGCACAAATACATTTTTATACTTGTAACGGCTTATTACACTAAATTTACTATTACAGGTATTTGTACTGTTCTTAAGTGCGCTTTGTTATTGATCTCTTAATAGTGAGATATAGATAGTTAGATATACAATGTAGAAAGAGATATATAACAAGATAATCCTCGTGTTGTGCCAAACAATTGGAGCAATATTTTGTTTTTTGCTCTAAAATATCGGAGCGTAATTAGTCGTGGATTTTTCTGTTATAAATCTGTTTCAACCTTAACGATGTATTGTACTGTGGATGTCATCGTTTGTTCTCGTTACGTGGTGCATTGTAATTAAATCGCATATGCGTTTGTGTGAATAATGTAAATATTTAGTCAATCAGTTCACATATAAATTTGATCATATATCGAGGACTGGTTAGCTTGATTAATTTAGGAATTGAGAGAACTTGTAAGCTCAAGTAACTATTAATTAGCATAACATAAACTTGATAAAAACTTAATATTATTGTCATTATTTGTCACGAATCATTCGATTAAATGTAATAATGTATTTAGTTGGACGTTTTATTCCATTTTCGTTATAGGTTAAAGATCTATATATTAGGTTGAGTGAAAATCTCTTGAAAATTACCAGTTTTTATAGAAAATAGGCCGTGACGAGTTCAGCGCTCGGCGCATGGTGACACAAAAAGGCTCTCTCGCCAGACATTTCTATATCTAGCTACTCTAAAATAGATAGTTTCATCCATCTATCTGTCTATTATAGGACTTGAGAGTGCGGTTTGAGGCTAACCTCGCGTCTCGATAGCTTCGCCGCGAATAAAATGGAAAAGACAGCCTGCAATCGATCACTTTATTCAGTTTGTGTAGTTATCAGAGTCGTGGATTTATTCTTATTTATACACTTTTTATTACTTAGTTAACATAATTTGATGACAATGATATTTAATGCGAATGTAAAAAATAATTTCAAAGAATAATTCGTAGACTACCTAATGATGAAAGAGCTAAAAACTCTCACTCTATTGTATTTATGCCTGAGGTTTGCGGCGTTATCCTAGAAGTTTGCAAAGGTTCCTAGTTTTCATTTTGTTAACCCAAAAACTGGACTAGCCTTCCTGAAGCAGTTCGTTTTGGTGCAAGGGTATGGATACCGGTTGATATACATATGAGCCTACTGTCTCAGTTCTCAGGCCTGGCAGACCTTCTGTGATCGTCAACTCCTGATAGAATCTGTTTTATATGAAATTGGTCACAGATTTTCTTGCACGGCTGGTACCTCTATTATCAGGTGGACTGCAAGCTTATTTGCTGCTCAAAACTTATAAATGTAAATTCTAGATGTCGGTGGCGAAAAATTTCGCTAATACCTTCATAAGTAACTGTACTAACTAACCATACTAATCTTGTACGTAAAAATCCTATAAACATATTGGAGAAAAAAGTGAACGGATTAATTTTAAAATGCATTTTTTTCTGCTTCTTTCTAACGCAGTCTGCAAATTTCTAAAAATGGTATAAAAAGGCACTAAAGCCAAGACATGAAATAAGCTCCTTCTACTCAAAAGATTAAGGCTTTGAGCAAACAAACTTCATGTGCAGTAAAGAATAGGAATCAATCTTAGCTTAGCCTGAAAATAGGATGCTGTGAGACGTAAAATTACTCCGTAAACGTCAAAGACCTCCAAGAATAGTTTGTTGTATAGAAGTGATTTTTTAGTGAGATTTCAAATATAAGTATTTTAGTACTCTACGGGTAACAAATTCGATTTATACTTCTAATAGATAATATTCATAAATAATAAAAATGTAAGGATAGAAGATAAAAGAAAAGAATTAAATGTAATCTTATAAAAAGGAAATATACAGTAAACATCAGTATATACGATACGTATCTAGTATCTGTACATACGAATATTTATAAAATACATGTAGCTACGGAAAAGTATATTCGATCAGAAATGACGTCACAAAACCAGAGATGCAAACTTGGTATTCGATCCCTAGACCCTACAATGACAGACACATGTTTTACATAGATTAGTTTAAGGAATCGCCTACATACCTCTTTAGGGACATCGTTAAATATCTCATGCCCTGATTTAGGGAACATTTTCATGGGGCATTTTGTTATGTAACGGGTACTCACGATGCGATGTTTTGATTTCTTAATTGCCGATATTTCGCCCCAGTTGCATGGATCGTGGTCACGGTGGAACTGACTGCCATTCAGTTAAGAAATCAAAACACCGCATCGTGAGTACCAGTTACATAACAAAATGTATCAATTCCGCGATAATATAAGTCTAAAATCATACATTTTCGACTGACGACAGTTTGGTACTAAGAACTATCTATTAAGAGCGAGCGATCATAAATATCACAACTACGTATTACTATCTTGACAGTAAGTAGTAAAGCAAAGGTGGTAGAACCTTTTGTAGTTTGATTCGGGTGGCACCACCGCCACACCTATTTCTGCCTAATAACAACAATGTTAAGTGCTGCTGTCTTCTAATTTGAAGGGTGTGATAAGAGAGACTTACTTATCCGAGTTGTTTCATCTTAGTCGACCTCAGGTAGGATTCTAGTCTTATCTTGGGTTAATTATAGATGTCCCTGAGTGGCAATTACCACTTACCATCAGCATAAAGCAGTAAGGTAAAGCGCAACATAAAGCATTCTACAAAACATCTATTAATTTCCCTTAATGTAATTTAAGCACACAATTATTTTCTCTGCCAAATCACTGCGCATTGCTGTTTGCGAACTGAGCTAGTGCAATTACAGTATAAAATGCATTCCATCTAAGTCCTTAGAACGGCAACGCAGAATGAACCCTTGTCGCTCGTCATGGCTTGTAGTGGTCTCTTGCCATTAAAGAGATTGTGTGCTTACTATTACTTTGTACAATAGGGAAATGTATGTATAATGACGGTTTTATGTTATTATTTTATCACGTGCTTAAATGCGTTTGATGTCACTTAACGGTATTTGTTTTTTTTTTTATATATGATGGAGTAGCAAACGAGCATGCAGTCCACCTGGTGGTAAGTAGCAACTGCCGCCCATGGACATTTGTGATCCACCCCAGATAAGACCAGAATCCCAACTGAAGTCGACCACGGATGTGTTGCTACCCCTGAGGACTAAGCTGGAATGCCTCGTTACGTTTATCTCCCTTACCACACCCTTCAAACCAGAACACGGCAGCGCTTAACACTGCTGTTTTTAGGCAGAAATAAGTGTGGTGATGGTGCCGCCGGAGTCGAACTATAAAGGGTTCTACCACCTTTAAATTACTATTATTATTACTTAAAAATAAAAAATATTGCTATTTCTTTGTATGTAATATTTTGTAATATGGAAGTCGAAATCATATAGACCATTTGATTGTATACTTACAATCTGTGGTCTACATGCAGTTGTCACTGCTACTGTCTCCTATGTAAATCTAAAATCAACCTTAGGACTATTTAAGAAATTCGAGACCAAATCGCTTCTTTGCTTCAATAACGTGTTATTTTAAAAAACACAATTTTACAGTAGAGCATTTTTTTTATTTCAAAAAAATTTTTTGTTTAATTTTGTATCTTATGATTTGAGATAGCTAAGGTGTTAAAGTTTGTATGTCATCTACAATAAAAATAAAACAATACACAATTACTTAATTATATTGTACTTATTGTAAAATATTTTTTTTAATTTAAAAAAATACTCTACTCTAACATTTTGTTTTTAAGATAATACATTATTGTAGCAAAGAAGCGAAATGCTGATATGAGCACAAGACCGCAGCCATATTCGGTAAATTGGAAATCGAATAAATCGTCTGCGCTTCAGTTAGGTTCACGTGACTTAAAGAATCGATCAACTATCGAATAACCTCAGTAGTTATTCGAACACAATATAAACATATAACATCGATTGTTCGAATAATTCGATTGTTTTAGTAAAAATCGCGCATCACTACCCCTACTATTAAGGACTATGTTGAAATTCCAAGTGTTAGAGTATTTCAAACCAAGCTCAGTAGCGAATTACAGCTTTTATTTGGCTATTTTCCGAGCATACTTATTCCACGATAATATATCCATTTTTGCAATTCTGATATTACTGTATGTTTGAGATAATAGCGGAAGCCTCAGCGCTGATTTTGACAGAATTTGTACGAACAAATGAGTGTACTTGTCGCTGACTAAAAGCGATTAAAATATTATGCTACGCTATCCGGAAGGATTATGTAACAAAAAGAGATAAAGCCGAGTGGAGTTATAAGAGAAGTTAGATTTAAACATAAATGTATTTTAATTTAAAACTAACACATGATGATGTTTATTTCTTTTCTATACGAATGAAATAACAATCGAGCATCCACTTGGCGGCAAATGGTCACTATCGCCCATTAAAGGTGGTAGAACCATTTGTAGTTGGACTCCGTCGGCTCCAGGACCCTTATTTGTGCCTAATAACAGCAGTGTTAAGCGCTGCTGTCTTCCGGTTTGAAGGGTGTGGTAAGGGAGATAAACTTAACGAGGCATTCCAACTTAGTCCTCAGGGGTAGCAACGCATCTGTGGTCGACTTCAGTTGAGATTCTGGTCTTATCTGGGATGGATCTCAAACGTCCATGGGCGACAGTTGCCACTTAAAATCAGGTGGACTGCATGCTCGTTTGTTACTCTATTATATATAAGAAAAAAAGAAAAAAAGATAAGAGAAAAAGAAAAAAAACGTATGTAACCGTACGACTCCATAGAGGATAGGTTCTACGTGAAGCCGATAAGAGATACGTTACCAGTCCTGCAAACTGGGAAGTTTATATTTCTGCTCATGAGTTAAAACAATTCTATAAAAAATAAGTCTAAAAATATAAAGAGAAATTGTCTACTGGTTTATTTATCGTTTATGTACCTAATATTGAAACGCTTCACTGGCTTTGTCAGTAACCTGGAAGAATCACTAAATATTCTCTAAATATCACGCTGGGTAAACATGGCGCCTATGAGTATAATGATGAATAAGTTAACTGAAGCGACAATATTGAGAATATCAATTTTATAGATATCTTAAGGCTTGGAAAAACAAAACTTTTTTTATATAGGAACATCTTGCCATACACATTTTCAACACCACAGACGATGGAATATTCAAAACCAAGAATCTGTAAAATGACGTAGATTATTAACTCCAAACTGAGATAACAAAATTTAGATATGAAGGTTAAACTCAACCGCAATAAAGATTTTCCATTACTTGTCTTTTGAAGTGAAGTTTATAAGTTTCTACTAGATTAAACCTACGACCTATTTATTACACCTATGAACACTGAGCCCGCCAAAAACCCAGCTCGCAAATAATAATATGATCATGCGGTAACATAAAATCTTGCGAAAAACAAATGCCGCACTTCATAAGATAGTTCAATAACGTGGTAGGCTTTCGTGCGGAACATTTTACGACATTTGTCATTGCATCTGTAATTTATTAATATTTTTTGTATTTTTACCCAACTATAAGAAGAAGGTTATTATTCAATCACCTGTGAGCATTAATTACCATGAGCTTGGATGTATCTCTTGTTTAAAATTCCACTCTTTTTTATATCATTGAAGAAGCGAATGAGCATGCAGTCCATCTGATTAAGTGATTAAGACTAAATAGTATGTGTGGTCGGTCACAGATGCGTTTCCACCTCTGAAGACTAAGTTTGAATGCCTCAGATGTGTCTATCTACGTACAAAAACCGCTGCAAAATTGCGAACTTTACGAACACAGTACTTGTAGAAGTAAGCTAGGGAGCCAATGTTGAACATTTTCACAAATATATGGACGGACCCCTAGAACAAAATCGTATATGAAAAATTACCAATTTACAGTATAAGGCTAGATTATTGATAAAATAGATTTCGTCTTATTTTTGTATAAGATTTTGTTCTTGGGGTCCGTTGAAATAAATACATTACACAGTGTACTTGTCGCCTACTAAAAGCGTTTAAAATGTTATGCTGCGCTTTCCGGAAGGATTATATTACAAAAAGACATAAAGCCGAGTAGAGTTATAAGAGAAGTTAGATTTAAACATATATTTACTTTAATTCATTTTTATTGTATCATTATCGGTTAACGCACTTCGTTCCAACGTATTCCATAGTTAATTTTCGTCCTGTAAACGCTTGACGAGCAGTGATAGCCTAGTGGTTGAATTGCGGTTTCTCAGTCGAGGGGTCCGAGGTTCAAACCCCAGGCACGTACCT
>DWRA01002037.1:0-15039 GCA_018250295.1 Spathilepia clonius
CGTCCATAGACTCCAACTCCATATAAAACATGCTGTGCAACTCCTAAGAACTAAGATGGTCACGTTATATTTAAATAAACAGAAATGCACATCCTTTCACCGAAACCACTAACTGCATCACGTTAAAGACAAATGACGGTTTTATCTATATTCTCATCACTGCAGTTTGTAAACCGACGTCATAATATGATTTTGACGAATGAGTGGTCAAACGATTCGTCTTGGTTGGGAACATTCGTCTATGTACGTATTACGTTACTGTGGGTCGTTCGTCCATATCAGCCATCCATCAATGGTATTGACTCATCAGATGTTGCTTTTGATAGATTGATTGGAAAAGGGCTTTTGCATGTGTCTACATACATAATGTCTCTTTGCAATATTTGTATTTAAAATTACCTAACTTTAGCTCATTAGTTCCTGATTTGATTACGTATTTCATTTGGTATTTAAAGAAAAATAATATAATTAAAGGATAAAAACTAAAAATAGACTGTCACCAATTTTATTAATAAGGAACAATATATATTGAATATTATTTATAATTAGACATTTAGATTTTAGTTTTTAATTTTGGTTCAATTATTATTAGTTTTTATTTTCTTTGTTTTTATGTTTGAATTGTTTTATAAATAAATAAATAATTATCCAAAAATATATATTTATAAGTGTTCTAAATTCTTCAGTATTATAAATACGATATACTTCATATAACCTACGTATTCATTTCATTAGCCCCTTAAATTGGCCCATGAATAAACGAAATAATACAAAGCAACTCAATATGGGATCAAGCCCAAGTCGGACCATCAAACAAAAATAAGTGCAATAAAATTGTCTTTGATAAAATCCTGCTTCAGTCCTTGGATTTTAGTTAAAAAAGATTTAACGAAATAAATAAACGCACAATTTATTGTTACTACTTAATAATTAGTAATAGACCTAAACACAAAATGTACGCTTTCATTAAATAAGTGTTGGCTCATGAAGTTAGTCATAAAGAAGATTACGTAAAAGTTAAAGTTCATTTAACCTTGTCAACAGTGACACCGAATTTAGTTACAACAGTTAGCAACAAATATAGATATAAACAAATTACCCATGATTTAATTGAAATAGATTAAAAACAAGATAATGCACCTGCATTAAGAAACGGTTACTAAATTCTAGGACATGTATATGTGTAAATAAATAAAAGCTTTTTAAATAGACGCAAACGTAATATCTACCCTTCGATAAAATCAGTTTAGAATTTTGAAATCGGCCAAAAATAGTTAATGCATATAGCCTTGTCAATATATCTAGCAGTAGAAATAGACAAACACAACAGTTTGTCATACAAGTAGCCTAACAGGTGTGATTGGCTAACCGGTGTCGGGTAGCGTTTGCGACATTCAGTGCGTGAACACGACCAGCGAACAGCGACCAGTGCCAATCGTGTAATAAGGACACGGTTGTATAATTTGCGCTCAGCCGGTCACTTGGTACCTTATCGAAGTATGTTCTGAGATTTTTAGTAGCGAGATTAAGTTGGATTGAATGGGTGTTTTGTTTGGTTTGTAAAGGTTCTATAGATATCTAAGCTACGTATGACGATGATAACATGATGAAAGTGAAAGCATAGGTTTGTTTGAAAATAAAATTTGCAACATACACAATCATCATGAAAATGAATTTTCTCAAAAGTCTTCTAAGGAAAGAAGATAAGAAGAAACAAGAATTTATTGAAGCCCACAAAACGATTTTCCAGAAATCGGCTGATACACAAAAAATCTTGAATATAATTGAAAGGGAATAACTATATGAATAACCCTGTGGCCATGCAGAAAAAAAACAAAAGACGTTAAACAAAATTGTAATTCATATTAATGACTGGCTTTACGATTCGCATATTATGATCGACTAAATAAATCCTTCAAGATTTTAAAATGAATTGTAACTGCGACCTTGGTCCGTATTAAATCGTCATCCATCTATTCTTAATACTAAAGCCTTGATATTAAGCGTTAAGACCTAGGTATTGATAGCAAACGTGGCTATTCATTTTTAAAGATGCGCCGGTCTTACAAATAGTTGATTGTAATCATTAATCAATTTTGACGATTGAAGATCCGTTATTTTACGTTCATCAGAAAGGCAGCAATAAATTACTTTTAAATCTTCTACAATTTATCTTTGCTTACGAAATAGAAAGATGTATTCATAATCTTCATAGAAACGTATACATAAGGTTTCTTTACATAACGTTTTATGTGATACGATACTCAAGATAAGAACCAAATTCTGAAATAAAAGAGTGTTAGTTCTACATAAAGTGTAATGACTCGCAAGGAAAAGGTACTAACGATTTAATAATGACTTGGAGAATCATTTCGCAATATCATCAAAAACTTTGCACCTTATTTAAAACAAGTTATAAAGGGGCATACGCACGGTTCATCCGTCCGCTATGCATGAGAACAACGAACATTTAGGTTTCACATCCAAAAAATGCATGAACATTACAATTCGTCTGATGGTATCGTATCGTACGCGAAAAATCAAGAGATGGATATTCTATATTGGGCTTTAGAATTCCGGCCCTAAAGAATATTGGTCAAAACGAGAAGTCATCCTCATATGTACCGTCAAATCAGATCACTGCCCTCTAAGATTTAAAAATGACTCATGAGCGACAATAATTTATAGAGGTTAATATTTTAGCTGTCGTAAAATGTAACAATTATTCAAATTTCACATTAACCTGACAAAAATTCTCAAGAGATGCCATATTTTATTTTGTTATTACAGAAATCATTTCGAGAAGGAAAGTTATTGGTGATAATTATTTTAACGTTGGTAACATATTTTTACAAAATACCAGCCAAGAGCGTTAAGCTTTCTTCATCCGCTTTTTTACCTTTCTTTTTATCAATGGCATAATTATATGAGTTAAACACGGTATTTCTTGCGGCTACAAATTTTAAAATTTCACAATATTCACTTTTTACCGAAATTTGACAAGGGCCTTTACTTAAAATAGAACTATTTATCTTTAAAAACACAAATGATATAAAAGCCAAGTAACAAACATTTTCTATATAAAATGAGGAGGCCAAAATTTTATACGCTTACAAATAAGAAAGACTTATCGTAGGCGTTCCGAAATCAGGGGTCCAAAACTATTCGGGATTGATAAGAAATGTCCATGAAACTCACAACCCACTCTTTATGCGTGCCTGCGTGCTCATATGCTCCTCCGGTAATTATAAAGTTATCTTTCATATAACCTGCATCCTTAGTATGAGTTTTTTACATTTCAGCGACTCAATCGTCGTTAACGAGCTGGCCCATACTTCTTCTAGCAGCGCATACTGCGAAATCTTTAGTTCCGATATGCTCCGTAGAGACGCTACTCGGAGAAGTATGGCCCAACTCGTTAACGAAGATAGAGTTGCTGAAACATTAAAAACTCATACTAAGGGTACTGACATTGCAAAGGTAAGGTCAAAAGGCTAAGTGGATCGGACGCTTTCCGGACGATTTGTGCCGTAACGCACCATTGTTGTCGATCGGTCACGATCTCGTTCAATGGGTCAGAGTTGACCCGCGCCTGTCTACGATTGGCAGCTGTGTCACGAAAATTGTGAACAAGGAACCTATTAGCTCAGCTGATTTAGACTAAGTAGAGGCTGAAGTATAGTTAAAAACTATCTAGTTGTCTGGTCTTAGCGAGTTATTGAATGAGGATTCTTTTAGACCATTCATCGAACGAGCTTTAAAGAAAAGAAAATCATCTATTAGAAATTTTTAATTTGTAATATAATTATGATGAAGCGTCTCATTTATTTTAATATTTTAGGGTTATTTGTAAATAAATTGAAAATAATTAACTTTGGCCATTTACATGGAAGATTCAATCTGTAGATTAATATATTGCAAATTTCTAATTACGGTATTATGAACGAAGATTAAAATGTAATTTGTGAGTTTGTTTGTTTCACTTATTATACGATCAAATGTCAGCGTTTTAATTTATTATTAAATTACGGTATAATTGTACATAGAAAGGCAATTGTAAATTATGACTAGTTAATCAAAACGTCAAATAGAAGCAGTACTGAATTGTCATGTAATTGTAAAAGGAATTGTAATAAGAAGGACATTTAAAACGTATTGCAAATTATAATAGGTTTCGATTCTTACACTCATTTGTTACTCCTTAAAATACAATCAATATATCGAAACTTATACGTCTATAGCATAGACGATACGTATTAATATTCGTATTCAAAACGTATTAAATGCAGCCAATCAAAGAGTCAATGGAGATGAAAGACTTGACGCTATCAAAGATGTCGAAGGCAAATGTAACGCAGTGAGTGTCAACGGTGCATTGTACCAAGCAATGCGTTCTCACGTCCTTAATAACTGAGAACTAGTCGGAAATGGTTACAAAAACGTAACCATAGACAAAGGAAACGAAAACGTAATATGCACGCGGAACAACTATGGGACATTAGTGTTTATTAAATTAACTTAGCAATAGGCTATTCAGATGCTTGCGTAACATCACCCGTGTATTACAAAATACTCGTAATTTGGATAACAAGTTAAGCAAACAGCGTGAAATACTTCAAAATGAATGTTATGTTTAATACTGTTAATATTTTCATTCAAGTTGTAATTTATGAATACTAAAAGCTTTGCAAGATTGCAGTAAACGTAATGGGATTTTAAATTGACTTTCCAAAGCGATGTAAAGTGGGAATTTGAAATTGACAATTTATACTTCTAACTTTCATGTTGTTTGTAAATTGCCTAAACTACGCCCAAAAGATTTCTTTTACAATCTGTCATTTGTTGGTGCACCTACTGTTATTACAATGCCGGTGTGAACTGAGCCGTAACATTACTTACATCGCCTCGACGACCTCGTGATTGATGTGTAGAAAGTTTAAAACCGATTAGGTGTTATCGTGTAGCTATTATGATTTCATTGCTTTGTCATTAGTTTAATTCTATCGATTTGATAACAGTATCAAGCGTTGTAAAAATCCTATCGACATCCCTGTCAACTATTCTATGTCAAATCTTAAGTGGTTCTATTATAATTACTTAACGTCACTTAATGATATAAGTAGATACAAATTGATAAACATAAATTGATATGATAAGATCTATTTATAACGTGACATAAATTTCATTAGACAGGTATTTAGTAGGTATGTATATATATAATCGTCTTTTCTCATGTACGTTTTGTCAACCCATTACTGTCCCACTGCTGGGCACGGCCACTCCTGTTGAAGTGACGGGTTTAGGCTATAGGTAACAAATCGTGCTAGTCAGGTGTGAATTGTTAGACTTAACACACCTTTGAAAACTTTTTAAAAACTTCTTAGAAGTGTAGGTTTCCTCATGATGTATTCCTTCACCATTACAGCAAGTAGTAAAAGATAAAACAAGCAATTGATTAAAGCCGAGTTTCAAACCACTATGCTATCACTATTTCGTTTATTTTTAGGTATCATTAGTAATTAACTTAATAATATTACGCTTACCTTGTATAGTTTATCTTTCTGATACCACACATCTTCCTCCTCCTCCATTTGAGTAGCGAAAGCTTGTGTTAGATCATCGCGAGAACGCGACAGTATACGACGTCGTGACACCATCTCACCCCCCGTCGCCGCCTCGAAAGGGCCCAAGCTGAAACAAGCAATTTTATGATTAAAATCATTTACATTATCAAAAATTTAAAAATACGTCATGTAAATAAATAGTATGTCTTCATACTTTTTAATAATTATGTAATCGAAGTTAACTTATGTGATAATCAGTAACCTAAATATTAAATTACAATCAAAATACACATACGGAATTGATGTTCAGATAAACATCGAATAAAGATAAGCTTGATTATTACTACAAATGTTTAAGGTAAAAAATTCGGTTTCTATTTTTACAATACCAAGCCCGAGATTTCGTAAGGCTATCTTTGTATCACCATAAAACACCGGAACACGTAATGTTTCCATGATAGAAGATAATATTCATCGCGGAAATGCAGCTTACGATGTTATCATCGATGTGTACCGATACAATTGTCAAACTTTCTAACAGATTAAGTTAATACGTAACAGTATTATGAAACGAAACAATGCTGATTGTGAAAGCCCCACTATTGCCAATCGCGTCTAAAACCGTTTGTGCTCAAAGCTCCTCATCAGGTTCCCATTCAGTGTAATGATACCCTATTTATCAAAATCTCCGAGTACGAAAAGGTAACTTTGACTGTGAGAAATATCTTCATGTGCGCCTGATACTGAATATTTAGAATCCGTCCCTTTCAATGACATGTAAAATTATCATTGTAGTTAAAAAGGCATGTTTACTTAATTTAAAAGAAATTAACAAACATTTGCATATTTTCTGAAGTATTTCTTCCGCCTCCTTGTACGTTCTTATTATCTTCTAAGACAAAATTTCTTTAACCATTAACAAAAATAGAGTGACGATAAATTCTCAAAATCCGCGACATTAGTCTCATCGTCTTTCGGAGCTAACAAAGCGTTAGTTAGCGCTTCCTTCCGACATGAACAATGTATGGCATTGGATTCGGCATTGGGCTCGTATCTAACGATCGCCGTCGGTTCCTCCCATTCATGATACACACGGTTTGTTTACTCGGCTCTTAGTGTTGTAAACAATGGTGCAAGTTGTCGCAGAAAGTTAACCGATAGTAACGTCGCAGTCACCTGTCTGAACTCAACTCCCCGACCAGGAAGCCTCCACCTAATGATGCCTCGTTAACACTTGGACATGACTTCCCCTTGCTTTATTTTTGTCTCGTTTGTACGGTATTGTTGTTTCTCCTACAAATCCTTAGTACAAGTTCGTAGTTGCACAACATTCTATTGTTTTCTTTAGACTATTACCTTAGGCTTTGAGATTGATCTCAAAACTATACCCAGTCGAAATTTACTTATAGGAGAATTACAATATTTGTAGTGTATAAGTAAAAACCGTTGTTTATTGAGTTTGGAGGCGATTGCGTGCACTTAATACGCTTAATTCTAGGTGTTAATTTTATAATTAGTTTTAAGGTTACCTTAGGTTTGTTTTAAATTCATAAATTGAGGTAGTTTTCTTTATTATTTTCCAAAGTTACTCGGTATTTCCATAACATGCGCTTGTAGGTTTTATTAATCAAAAGAATTTAAAATGATATTTACATATTTGTAATCATAATTCATATCAAACGAAAATTATCAAAGAATACAACTATACTGATTGAATTCTACTACTCTACTTAAGTAAAGAAGATTGAAATATTAAGTAAAACATCTTAACTGAAAGTGTTGCCATCATTTTGCCGCTTAATTTTTGATTCTTAAGCGTGATATGCTGCTTCAGAAGTATCACTTCTACTGAGTAGGTCATTTTACTTTCACAGTTGATTTACTTGCTAGTATCATTCGCAACGGGTGTTACCGCATGCGCCGGCCGAGCCGAGATAGCTTTGTTTGATTAACTACTTGATCTAGTTTAGTAGTTTCACAAGATACTTTGTAAGCTTGGAAATAAATGTTTCCTTACACTGATTAAAATTAATAGGCATCTCAGAACTCATTTAAGTAACGTAGTTTTATAATTAAATATAACTTCTGTTTTTAAAATGTCGACTACGTAAACTGTTCTAAAAGCAATTGTTTGGTTGAAACTTTCGTTATTGTTAATAATGAATATTCAATTTTCAACTTTTTTGTTAGGTACTGCTGTTTTTAAGACAAACAGTTTTACTGTAACTGTTTTTCAAATTTTTATAATTGTTTTTAATGATCATTGAATTTTAAACAACAAAACAGATTGCGTTAACATCCAATCCATATCTCGAACAATTAGCCAGATATCACGTAGTTGCTTAGTGCCACGTGCAGCAATTCAGAGCCTAATCATTCATCGTCACGCCACGAACCTTAAGTATTCGTAATTATAACTCTGTTCTTAACTCAACTGGCCTACAATTTAGATGGAATAACATTAAGATAGTGTTGGAATGCCGGTTCAACTTGTTGGGCGCGTGCCTACAGATATCCTATCGACGATTTGCTGTCCGCTGGTAGTGATTAAGATAATAGTAAAGATTCTACAATGAAGTCAATTTTATAAAACAAACGTAATAATATGCTTATATTTGTTTGCATATATAGTGCATATATCGCAAAAATTAATAAGCTAAGTTTTCCTAATGGTAATAGAACTTAAGACGGGGATCACTACGCAAGTTTTTAGTAGTACAATATAAATTTAAGTAGATGTATATAAAACACACATGATTAAAAAATACACCAGTATAATCAAATGAAGCCAGATATAAAGTATATGAACGTGAAATAATTAGAAACACATCCTATTATAACGCTATGTTCGTTAATAACCAATCAAAAGCCGTGCTTGCGTCAGCTAATCAGACTGATCGGTCTAATAAAAGTTTATGGCTTCAAATAACAAGCAACAGCTATTGAACGTAATAGGGTCATTATATGGAGAACGTCACAGGACCTGTTTGCGGGGCACACTGACCCATATCGAAGAGTGAGTGCCCCCTAGGGATGGGCGTGTTCCGATAAGCCTATCGATTGCTTGAACGTTTTTTATGTTAACGATTGAATCTATAGCTTTTTTAGTTTACATCTTTGTAACAGTTATATTAACAGTAACACTGATATTATTAATATGAATGCTTTGTATTTTAAAATATCTTAGTATTTAAAGCTCTATAGATTTAAGAAATAAGTAATAAAAAATCACTTACGACTATATAGTATTAATTATATAAGGCATATAAACACTTAATCTAATTACATATTTATTAATATATTTCAAAGTTTTTATGTCCATGTGTTTAATATTTAAAAAACAATGTCAAACCGTGCGAAGCGAATTGTATTCAATAATAATATTTATGTGAATCAATTAAACACTCTCCTAAAATGTTTCAATTAAAAACTCGAATGAATTGAACAAGCAGTATAATCAGGCGTTTCCAATCGAATTTATTAGTAAGCTGTTTGGTTATTGATTGTTTGATTTCATAACTAACTGTTTATATCAATGCTGATTAATTTACTTTCGATTTTAGGCAGAGACCGTTGAAAATTATACCCGTCGGAGTAATTGTTTGTATTTTGAATATGAAAGCGATAAAAATTAATTATTTTTATTAGATTGGAATATCAGTGAGTTATAAGATGTAAGATAATATTACGATGTATTACGCTGCAAGATGTTTTTAGTTCCAAAATGTCACATCATTTATAAAAGTATTATCAGATAAGTATAAAACAATAAAAAAAAACAATATTCCCAAATGCCATTACCAACTTTTGTCTTACACAAAATAATTATATGAAACATTTGTGTAATACGGTCAAAATAGACGTTTGCCAATGAATTAGCAACTATTGTGTTACATGCAAACGAAACGTTAGAAAAAGCATGCGGTTACCGAAATCGCATCTCTAGAGATGAAACAACGAAATACTCCGTGATGTTACTATAAATTGAAAATATACTTTCGTAACGTCAACTAAAAACAGTTTGTACGACAGTTAAACGTTATTTCGGAAAAAATAACAAACGTAACGTTTTTTGTCGTAGATAAAAAATATAAGCGCGCTTTCGTTATCGACGTCCCGTTAGCACTAGACGGTCATTACGGGAACCTAGCGGAACGGGTTCCAACTTTTTCCTTTTATACGACGTGGAGGCATCCTCGCTATTACTACGGTACAGGACACGTGCTGATGTAACTGCTCTATTATGCTCGAAATTACTGTTGCATGACACTCGTAAACTTTATACCGATCTCAATTGATTATAGTCGTGTTATTGAAGACTTTACGCTTGTATAGAAAGGATCGTGTTTTAGGATTTTTAAATATGTTACATTTTTTTAAGCTGTATGTTTTATGTAAAGTAATTAGTGCTGGTTACCTAATATAAATACTAAATGTAACTGAATTGCCACTGCTATAAAGAAATATTTTTATCAATAAAACATTTAAAGATTTTCGCAGGTGTTAGAATACTTCGTTGTTTGATTCCAGGTGCACCGCCGCTTTACTTATTTTTGATTTATTCAATAAAGGATCATTCGCTGATGTGTTCTAGGTTGACGAGTATGGTAAGTGAAAAACACGAGGCGTTTCAACTTAACCCTCACGGGTAGTAACGCGACTATGGCAAGACTAATCTGTGGTCAATCACAGATGTCACTTAGCATCAGGTGGTCTGTATACTCGTTCACCACTGGTATTATAAAAAAGCTGCCAATTATTTTTTTTTTACATTTTTTCCTCAAAATACCAAAAATCTGTCTCTAATATCGTAAGACTTTTCGTATACCTAATCTCATAAACAGGTTTAAAAGACCAAAATAATGAAAACGTCACTGCAGTCCGTCGGCTTAACGTTTGCACTCCGTTTTTTAGTTCTACGAATACAAATGAACACGAGATGTAATTACCGTTACGTGTTGTGCCTATCTCACGCTACGACACTTGAAAACTGAAATTACCCGAGAACATTCCTCCCAACTGCTTTCCAAGTCAAATGACAACGTGCCCGCGATCCTAATTGCTGTACTATTATGTTCGACGCCGAAAAAGAATGTAGATAGTTCGACGCGAATCTCGAAATATTCGAAACCTTTTGAACATAGAATTACAGTTTAAAATGGCGGTGGAAAACGTCGCACGCGACATTTCGTCACATCATGAATAGGACGTTCCTTTGACGATTGGACGCGTTCCATTTTTAAACGAAGACGCTTTTGTCAGATTTTTTTCGCAATGTGTGTCGAAGAAAATGCGTCTCGGACAATATGTACAATATGGATACACATAATGTTTGGTGTGGTGTAACATGTGTTGTATTAAGTTCATGGTCACTTTTCCAGATAATACACACGATTGAAATCTATACAAATAAAAAAAAATTGAAGTGTCTGTTTGAATGTCAAATAATATAATCGTATATCATATAAATAAAATAATTTTTACTAAATTCCTATAGAAGTATAAGCAATATTTATAACAAAAACATTTGTATTTTTTGTCCGTCTGCCTGTCTGTTTGATATGTCGGTTAATCTCCGAAACGGCCGGACTAATTTTAACGGAAGTCTCATTGCCATATAGCTGATTAGCTATTATAGCTGATAGCCATTATAAGAAGTAACTTGGGTTACTTTTAAGTATTAAGATTCCGCGCAAAAATTAATACCCGAGAAATGTACCATGCGCGCCTCTCTGTTCTAAAATCGTTGCAGATATTAAATTACAATTACGCAAGTACATATTACATCTTTTAACGTTTAAAACATATTAAAAACAAAAACAAAAGTGCCTGTTTTATCCGCTTTTTACCCGCATCTGCAATTTCATTTTAATATTTGAAGTATTTTTTAATTGTAACGTAATTTTGTGCCATAAGTTACAATTATCATTATTTGAAAAATTATTATATTGCAATTTATTAATATGTTACTAAAATTATTCTTATTTATTTTAACATTATTATTATTGTTATTTGTGATTATAAGTGCTAATTTATGACTATTTTCACAGATCGACAATTGGAAAAAAACTTGTGATTAATTGTCTTGGAATGTGCGTGTCGCTTGCTTGGGTTTATGTTCGCGTGTTTTATTGAAGCTTGATTACTGTACACATTGTATGATAAATCACGAATGAGCATATCTATTTATTCGTGAAATAAAATTGCAAATGCGATTATGATTTTATATTCGAATAATTACAAGCTTTTAACTTGCTTCGTTAGTTCGTATGTATGTTAGGTTAGGTTAGGTAAAATCTTGCTGCTGAATTCAAAACCAGTTAACCTAAACCGATTGAGCTGAAATTTTTCATACACGTTTAGTTTTGATCACAATACATGATAAGCTTATTTAAAAATAATTTATAACTACTACATTCACTATAATACATTCATATTGCATTGCCGCATCTAGTCTTTAGAGGTCCGTAATAATTATTCTTCCGAACCAGTCGCTATGCAGTATTGTTTTACTTCTACCCTCTCATTTAATAATTTTACGAAGTTTAAAAAGATTTCATTGTTGTACCTATAAATATAAACTCATCTTAATATGTGAAGTTGCCTGTACGCCTAACTACATTTAAATTTTAGCTAGATTAAGTAGATATATAAATTCTCATGTAAGCGAATTTTTGTAATTTATAATGGGAATAAAGTTTCTTAAAACTCAATATTCTAAATTCAATGTTATTATGGTGGATGCGCCAAAATGGCGGACGAGTTGTTTTTAACTCATCCCCGTGATATGGGTATAAAATAAAAGGTCTTTATGAAATGGAAACGAAAAACAAAATCACGTACTGAACACTTTTCAGTCGAATGGCAAAAAACAGAATCCTACCTGTTTAAACGCCTTAAAACACAAGCATGCCCATCCAATAACAGGCGTCAACAAAGTCAACACAAGCGTATTAATTTCAATAAAATCTCATACCTGTTAGGACGGATCCGCGAATACAATGAGCCACCCACGCCGGCCCACTGCACAACCCACCGATAAGTAGAGAATAGTTTGTAGAAGCGTCATTCCGATTAACTTCGATTGATTACTCATCTTGATTCTTACCCAATTTGTCTAATACCTACTGCATAATGCAGTGAGCATTAGACGAATCGGGTAAGTGTCTAAGATAACACTAATTCGGGAAATAGAACTTATTTTGTCTATATTTATCTGTATTTTTCTAAGCGTCTAATCCGTACAATAATTGAAGCTTCGGGTCATTACGAAAGAAATTTTACTACATTTAATTTTTTTTTTCAGTTAGGTACGCTTAAAACTATACACAATTTCTCTTTTTTATAACATCGTAGTAGCAAAGCATGCAGTCCACCGTGGTAAGTGGCTACTATGGATATCTATTATCAATTCCAGATAAAATTAGACTCCTACCTAAAGTCGGCCATAGACGCGTTGCTACCCCTGAGGAGTAAGTCTAATATTATAATCTTTTACAGCGCAAGCACCAAAGAACAAGTAATAAAATGAAGTGACAGCTTTAGAAAGTGGTCAAACGCATGACATAATGCCTATCGACTTTGCAACTAAATCTATTGGCGGCAAATAACTTGTTTCTATTCAGCAAGGCGCGTAATCTATTCAATTTTGAGTCTTACGCCTTACCATATAAAGTATGTACGTAGTGTCATCGTATTATGTAAAGACGCTTTATACACTCACAGCCCCACAGTAGGATTAGGGAATCCTGTGCCGTGGGTGCCATGGACACACAAAGACGAATACACACACCCAGACCCAGAACAGAAATCTAAATTCATCATTGAGATTTCTGTCTGACCGGGGATCGAAACCGGAACCCACTGCGTGTCACAGTATGGTGACCGCTCCGCCACGCGGGTCGTCATATTTGAATATAAATTGTTTATTATTAGTTATTTTCCCTTACACACTTTAAAATTGATATTGTAGCAGTCCGTAATGTATTCCAGATTTTAATTAACTGATCGTATTTCAATGATTTGATGCTCTGTATACACTTGTATACGTATAGATAAATTTTAATCGACGTGTTTCATTTAGATTTCGATTTGAATGTTTTTTCATTTATTAAAAACTTACGTAAACTATTTTATTGACATCTGATCTTAAACACAAAGTAGGCGTATTTGTGCACTATTTTCGCGTGTAAGATATTGTATTTTTTATAGTAACAAAACAAAAATAAATAAAAATATCATAACCCGAGCGCCGGTACTCCACGTTTGTAAGAAAAATGATAAAATTAATATGAAACTACTCAATCTGTCATGTGACTTACACAATTTCCTTATTAACTTAACGCTTTAATAATAGATGGCTTTGGATACAGATTTATAGTGTCCATTTTAGATGTCGGTGTGTCCGCGTAATTTTCAAATAATGTATAATAACTATGAAAATTATATTAATAATGAAAACACAATGAACTATTAAGTAAGTTTTTCTTATAAAAGTTTTCAAAAATATTTTTCCAGACTTTATATTCTGCATTTGTTAAGTTCGCACGCATTTAAGTTCAACAATATTCAGAAGATATTTCAAGTTTCAGTGATGTCTTAGATGCTGAAAGCAAATATCCGAGCTTCCGAGCTTCAGTCTGAACTTTTCCGTTTTGTAGTTTAACATCTGTCAGCTTAAAGCATAGGGCTCCGACACACGAGCGTTTTTTAAACGTAGGGGTTCGATCAACGGCAAACGCCGCGTCAATGCCACGTATACGCGCCAGCGCGGCATCATGTACAATCGTAAACAAACACCGCGCAGCGTCGTCCGATAAATCGTTTTATGGCAGAAATTATTCAATATTACTCACAATAGAATATCAATTATAGATTATGGCATTGAAACATCATTTGTAGTTATTTCGTATTGCTTACATTGTAGCAGAAAGACATGACAGACAGACAGAGTTCCATGTTGAATTTTACAACCCGTTATTCTTACTTTTAGTTTTAAATCATTTTGTCTATAAGTTGGTATTGTTGATCGAAGGTTTATGATAATATCAAAGCGATGACAGTAGACGCTTAATATATACTGGCAAAAAACGCCAGTATGAAGGAGCCCTTAAATACAGCGGGAGAACGTATCCGACGTCCGGTATTTCAAATAGAAGGAATATTTATTGGAAATCTGCAAGTGAAATCGAGAAGCAAAGTGAATATTACTTTTAAAGATCGTTGCCTCTGTCAACGTATTAAAAGATGTAGATTTTCCTGTGGTACGTTGTAGTACCCTGGAGTGGTGATACATCTGTGATGGTAGTATTCCACGTGGACTGAAAGGAGTTCCGTCTCAATTCGGTGGATGACAGCGCATTTGTGGTCGGCCTTAGGTAGAACATGATTTTATTGTATATGATGGAGTAGCAAACGAGCATGCAGTCCACCTGATGGTAAGTGGCCCATGGACATTTGTTATCCACCCCAGATA
>DWRA01002038.1:0-15038 GCA_018250295.1 Spathilepia clonius
AGGATTCTAGTCGTATCTGGGGTAGATTACAAATGTCCGCACGGCAGTTGCCACTTACCATCAGGTGGACTGCATGCTCATCTTTTTTTTTTATATGATGGAGTATCAAACGAGCATGCAGTCCACCTGATGGTAAGTGGCAACTGCCGCCCATGGACACCTGTAATCCACTCCAGATAAGATCAAAATCCCAACTGAAGTCGACCACAGATGCGTTGCCCCTGAGGACTAAGCTGGAATACCTCGTTAAGTTTATCTCCCTTACCACACCCTTTAAACGAGAAGACAAGCGCTTAACACTGCTGTTATTAGGCAGAAATAAGTGTGGCGTTGGTGCCGTGGGCGTCGAACTACAAAGGGTTCTACCACCTTTAAAACAACCACAATAATAACTTATCAAAATGTCTCGTTTTAAGGTCTAAGATTGGTAAAATCGTACAAATCACTATAAAGTCACTGTAAAACTCCAAAGAATATTACGTCTACTATATTCTTATTTAGAAAAATGTAAGTAAAAAAGTTTTAAAATATACCCGAAGGGCGTAGTTCTCTTCAAACCAATTTTTAGGAGTTGGTTAATATTGTACTTAAAATACTACTCAAATATTACTTCACAGAGTACTTTAATAGACAGCTGGCATAAATATTAAAATCGTGGCCTACTATTTACTGCAGATGTAAATTCTAAGCGTTTCTAAGAGTTCTTCAAACACTTGAGGGTCACAGCTAGGGATGAGACACTATATTATCGGAGTTTCAGTGATTTCTACGCTAAATATCGATATTTTTATCGATTTTAACGATTACCGTTTAATATGATATTATCATATCGAAAAAATAACAATGATATCGAAAATTTTAAATATCTTATATACAATAATCCAAGTAGATCATTGATATATTGATAATATCGCGTTGGACTCAAATTGAAGTTATCGGCATATCCGTATTTTAAACTTTCATCCAAATATCGATATTTATATCCATAGTTTCACCAACTTACATCACTAGTCACAGCTCATTGTCTGAAACTGACCAAGCGTATAAACTGAGTAGGGGGTCTAAGAAACAACCGGGTCACCCAATTTCTTACGTCCCTCCGGGTTCGATTCCGGCCGTAATTACACCTTTCCAGTGTCGTTGAACTCTAATGTTTGCGCTCTTAGAAAATATAAGTGGACTCGACAGCAGGGTGCCTAGTTGAAAAACTGGGATGGGATTAGAAATAGTTACAATAGAATCGAATCCGGTCAAGTTACATTACGTTTCCGTTGAAATTATTAGGTGAAGGGAAATTGAGAAATTTAATACATATTTTTTTGGCCTGCATTACAATTGTTCCAATTTGAGTAGCAGTGGTCAATTTGAATTTAGAAATCACACCGGAAGTCCGTTGCTATAAATCAGTTGAAAGTTAAGTTAGTAAATTGCCTGGCACGATATTATTAGTGAAAGTGCAATGGTACTCAACCTCAGCTAATAAGTGTAGGTACTTAAGTTGACATTTTGTCTTATGAATAAAAATATTCACAAAAACAACGGCTAATTCCGAATCGCTATGAATAACGATGCATTATTCTGAATTAATTAAATCAGTTAAATTTACAAAGAACTTAGTATTCTCCTTTACGTTTTTTGTATAAGAGAACGTACTTCGTGTAATTTTTAAAATAAAATTTAACAAAAATTCGAAATTTTTGCTTTGTCGTACATTCCTAATATGAATGACAATAGCGCTATCCCCAATAAACTTTATTAGCGAAAGTACACTCGCCCTAACTGATTACCCCGTGATTCATTCGCATAGTAACGACGCGTGCGCACCCTTTGTTACCGCACCCTCGCGGACACTGACTTCAACGGTCATATTGATTTTTTAACTGTCACTCTCCCCACACGCTTCCTGTAGTATCCGAGTTATACCCATATTTTACGCGGTATTGTTATTCTGTTTACTCGTGTTAACTTAACCGTTTTATAGAGAATATGGTTTTAATGTATTTTTATATTTCATCCATTGTTGCCTGTACGTTTACACGCTATTTATTGTAATAAATTAATAATAGAGTTTATTCGTAACTTAATAATTTACTAATTTATACAACCACTTCATTTACAAGTTAAATTTGCTATATTTTACGTTGTTTAAAACAATAGTCCTATAGGCAGTAAATATAAGGATTAAAAAAAATTAAAACACTTTTTTAAAGATAAGTAATAAAAAAACACGAATCGATCACACAGACGATAAAAGTAAAACCGTGCCAATTAAACCAAATGCTTCACAAATACACAAATGTCGCACCACACATCCGCGCTTAAATTGCGAAACGAAAATATCCAAAAAAAGCTGTCATCACACGTGTTCGATTTCCAAATTTGAAATTCAGCCAGATAGGGGAACGGTAACGGTTTTACCGCATCTGCTCTACCCCCGCATGCGGTGCAATATTAATAGCACCCTCTACGAATGACCGGGGGATGCCATCATCTGTTACAATGCGGATCGGGTTTAGTGTAGGACAGCACGCAATTTTCTTTTATATTTAAATTTCGAAAGTTCGTTCGCTTTTTCTTACCTTTACTTATTATTTTTGGTGGTTATAGAAACATTGTAAATAGTCATATTTACATGTATTCATCGTGCGGTTTTTTATTGTAATCCTTGTACCCTACTTTACCAATCAATATTGTACAGTATTGTACAGTTAATTGTATTTGTACAGTAAGATCAAGATTGTGTACGCTCTAGGTCTTACCTAATTTACGAGAGAGAAGTTCTTCCTCTCTCACTTTTCCTCCGTCTTTCATTAAGTCACTCAGGCAATTCCTATGACATCACACACGTCCTACGTCACCTCACTTATTAAAGTTGTATATTCGTTAATTAATGTACTTCACCCATCGTTACCGCCTGTAACTCAATTCCTACGACATCCACGATAACAAAAAGAATCAAGTCCCGTCACGTCAAATCACGTCACCTAAAGATAATGATTGATTAATCCACTTCATCGATAAATATGTCTGCAATTTCAAAGATTTTTTGTGACCACGATGGGTCACGCGCTCACCTTCGACTAGCGAGTGCTTTTATCCTTTTTGAGTACCAAAAATATACATTGATTTATATTTATATGCATTTTACAAACCGGTTTGTGCACGGGCTATCAATACGATTAGCATTCATTATGTTACCTAGTGAGTCGTTTATAATCGTATAGTAAAAAGTATCGCTACATAAATCCAAACACTGTTTGTTGCCTATATTGCACTGACAAGGAATTAATATGACAAATGGACTGGTTTGTATGTTTATCGAATTTTAAATTACTCGGAAAAAATTAAGCAAATGTTCATAAAAAGACAAATGCACATAACTTTGCAAGTATATACGAGATGTACTTTAATCCTGGAATTAAAAAAAGAACAAAAATAATCCCGTAAAATCCTCTATCATCGTGCAAATAAAATCAAAAACGTTTCGGCCAGTAAAAAATAAAAAATTGTGTACATATAAGAAAACGGAAATACAGACAGCAGACAGTTTATTTTGATTCGTATAGATAGTAGTATTGTCTTCATTGTCTTCCCAAGGTTGTCTGGAAGCGATAAGGGCCTTGTTCTGTATTAATCATGTGATGATGCAATTTGTTCCTATTTAGAAACGCGTCTCCATGACACTAGTAAACAAACGATCCTCTGATCTAAGCATCACAGTAATAAAAAACTTTCATGAGCCTATTTTTCTACATAACATCACGAGGATATTGTGATGGATGCCATGGACAGACAAACACCAATACACACAAACAAATCCGGAACAGAAATTAAATACATGCACAAATTAGATATCTGTCTCGCCGGGGATCGAATCCGAAACTGCGTGTTAAACCAGTTAGGTGACCGCTCCGCCACACAAATCTTCAAAGTAATGGCCAACTAAACAATCTTTAGTAAAACAGTACATTGTTCGACGATCATAAAGTATGGGAACGCGTGTCCAGCATATGGACATTAGTAAACAAAGCTCGCAGTAAAGCTAATTGTGTTGATTGGACATGTAGATACGGCGTATATTGTACATATCAAAAGTCATGTGACGAGTTGACTAATTGAACCAGATTTACTCTCTAATAGATATGAATAGGATGCCTTATTAGAATTTGTTTATTTTTATACTTTTTACGTTTGTCGTCGTTTACATATTACTGTCCCATTGGGGACGAATCTCTTAGTGTGAGGGGTTAGGTCGTAGTTCATCGGGCTGGCCAAGTGCAAATTGGTAGACTTCACACATCCTTAAGAACTTTTCTTTTAAAAACTCAGGCGTGTGGTTTCCTTGCGATGTTTTCAATCACCATTTAAACAAGTGATATTTAATTTCTAATACACACATAACTTGAAAAATCAGAGGTGCTTGCTTAAATTGGAACCTCAGAACTGATTAGGTTAACGAGAACAAAATTGAAATATTACCAATTATTTTTAAAATTAATTATAGTACAAACAAACACCTGTTTGCTGCACTCCTTATAAATAGACATCACCTGAGTAAAAACCAATGTTTGCCTAATGTCCAGTGCCCATTAGGCTTGTAATTACGCGTGCCAGCGACAGGTAGTCCTGCTAATGCAGAAATGTAATTGTAGGCCGACATTTCTCACGAGGCACCTCACGTGTGAACCTACCCTAAGGAAGGTAAGATATGGTTCAGTGCGCCCAACGAACTCTAACGAACAGGATAAAAAATGAGCTTTCACAGGCTTTTGCTTGCAAGCAAAAACGATTACCATACCTCCAACTGAGTGATTGTGTGATTTGAACGTAGTTATTGACAAGAATCTGCTGTCAATGTCATAAGATTTCCGCGTTCAAATACAAAGAAACTTAACTACAAAAATACTTCATGTCAAAGGCAACCTCAAAAATGAAGTCGAAAAATTATTTCATTATTCGAAAGGCATATGCCATTCATAACTCTAAGAGGTACAATTAGCCTTAAATAAAGATTTGTAACATCCCATCTAAACAAATTATTGAATTCTCAATTCGTGTCTTTAATCTTTAAATTATAGACATTTTGTAAGTGCATGTACATTTCTAAAATGGTTTTGTGTGTATACGTCTATGGGTATATCCTAAAAAATCCATTAAACTTTCGCTAAAAGATAGATTACTTAACATAAAATACGTAGACTATATTTTACACTGAAATAATTTGTAGTTGCGGCGTAAACCTCAATGCCCAAAATGCGACAAATTCGGCCATTAACATTTACCACAAAACTGTGCATTCACAGTACAGTTATTCATCATTGTAGTGCATCGAAACACGTAATAGATGTCGATTTATCTAACGGATTCAGTAATTGGATACGAGTTGTACGAGACCGTCGAATTTAACTTGAGATGAGCGTGCGTAGACGAACGCGCACTTTCTAATTGACGTATGAAAGTACCTCCAACGCGTACACTGCGTTCATGCAATGAAAGTGGCGAAAGAAAATCTGCGGAATAATGCAGATTAAAGTTCGTGTATCTTCAGACATTGAGCGTGCCAGACAGGGGCCGTTCTACAAAAACATATCTTTCTATGCAATATTTTGATAGGCCGTGTCTACGCGGGTTACGCTAGATATAAATTTATTAATACAAAATGTGTAAGAAAATACAATTTTGTCTGCCACGGCACGCGTCTGATACGGTCTATGTTTCGTCTTAATATAATTTAATGTTATTTTATGATTCTCCTCCTTAATGTTGCGGTTGCTATAAGTACAAATACAAATAACAATGACACAGAGTTTATTTGAATTCGTCATTCGTATGGTCGGGGAAGAACTTATTATCGTATAGAGGACTTGTATTTTATGCTGCAAGAGATTTATTTAAAAAAAAAATCAGCTAAAGTTGTAGTAAAATTTGTTCAAGATAAAACGTACAATCGTAATTCGAATAATTAGAGGCAGAATGGAAACAATAAAATTGAAACGTTTACGTTTACAGTCTGCAATAAAACCAAAGGCAATTAATATGATTGAAAATTGCATGCCCGCGAGATGTTATCACGATCAAAATTCCATGAAATTATCTTGACCCCTACTTTAAGTCGGTTGCACCTCAATAATTGTTGCTTACGAAATACAGTTCCACCCTCCAAGACTTATAATTATGGCGTCGGTGCCATAAAAACAGCTGATAAGGTAACGTCTGTTACGGACAGTGAGTCCTTGGTTTTTCTATGGGAAAGCTCGGTCACACGGAGCGTAAAATCTGAGATTCATTCCTGTTTGGAAGCTCAGTGAAAGTTCGACTTTTGCTTTCAACGGAAACATTGCAAGTTAAGCTCTCGGGGATAACTTACGCTACGTGGTTGGACAAAAGCTTGGCAATGTTATATCTATTGTTGAAAGCGTGTTACTAATATATAGAAGCGAAAGTTTCTGAGGATGAATGGATGATTGTTGCTCTTTCACACAAAATCTATCGAACGGATGTGGATTAAATTTGGCAAACGAATAGTTTATATCCTAAATTAACACATAGGATATTTAACGTGGTAAATGAGACCCACACAAACAAACACACAACAACACAACAAACAAAGTGTCGTACTTTGTAATAACAAACGGTGCGGTTTAAATTACGGTTACCATAAGTCGTCTTATTATTTAGTAATCTGTATTTTTACGTTATTCCATATAAAAGTATTAGAAACTACGGTTATACCAATGCTCCAAAACATTACCCAATTAAAACAAAACGGTATTGGGGCTACCGAATCAATTTGTCGTTTATCCCATTCCCATGACGGTTGCTTTATTCAAACAGCATTTAGTGATATCTATAATTTTTCAATAATAAGCCAAATAGATAGGTTTTGGGGTAGATAATTGATGATATCAGCACTCTATCACCCTCGTTAAGCGTTTTCCCATGAATGGTCAGTACACGTGTGTTTGGGATCGGTTTACCGTTTCGGTTCATAGAGTTTACCGGTCTTGTTAATTATATTCGTTAATTGGAAGCTCATACTGTTAGGAAATCGATATGGGAAATGCACATATACGGTCGCTTATAATAATTAACGGACATTAGGCTAAGCGACTTAGAACTGTTAAATTCAGTGTCGTTAGAAACTCTTTGTTAGAATTATTGCGATTTTAATTCACTCGAGTTTCTTAGTGACTTATTGTTTGTGCAGAAAATTCCAGGTTTAAATTTTGATAAGATAGGTATGCCAGTAGTCGACTCAACTACACACCTATAAAGCTCGCTGTTACTTGTATGAAAGAACGGTATGTTTCGGGGGTAGCGTCATAATCAAGCTATTACTTTTGAAATTTAATGAGTACCTATAAGACCATGTTCGTCTTTCTGTTTATATGTCGAAAAACTTTGCTTTGTCGGATGTTATGATTAAAGAACTTTACTCAAAAATACAGTATGTTTGTTTTTCACTTCAATAAAATAAATTCCTTTAAACTATGAGTAAATTCAGATTTAACTTACGTATTTGGCACCAAACTACTTGCATTTTTTTATATCCTGGAGTAACAACCGAGCATGCAGTCCACCTGATGGTAAGTGACAACTGCCGCCCTCAGACATTTGTGATCCACCCCAAATAAGATCAGAATCCCAACTGAAGTCGACAACCACAGATGCGTTACTACCCCTCAGGACTAAGTTGGAAAGCCTCGTTAAGTTTATCTCCCTTACCACACCCTTCAAACCAGAACACAGCAACGCTTAACACTGCTGTTATTAGGCAGAAATAAGTGTGGCGGTGGTGCCGCCGGGGTCAATCTACAAAGGGTTCTACCACCTATAAATTGCAGTTAATATAAAGTTCATACTTCAAAAAGCTTGAGTTATCTTACCTTAACGCCCTCAATGATTTTATAACTCGAAGCTTCGTCCATATAATAATACCACCCGCTACAACCCTCCAGTTACGTCGGTTAACTCCCGTGTCCGTGATCCAGTGAAACAAAACGAGGGGGATTTTTTCTCGCACCAACCACTTCCCATTTTGCACCGGATCTATAAATATTTACAAGCCGTGTGAATTTGACCTATCTGAACTAGTTATCGGTGTTAGGCTTGGAACACACGGAGCGTTTTTCTTCCGCACACGACCGTTGTATGATAGTCGCCGTTTCACTGTTTCGTTTCACCTGTTTCTGCCCAAAATTAGCAGTGTTAGGTGCTGTTGTCTTCTGGTTTGACGGGTGTGGTAAGGAAAACTAATCCAAGGCATTTCAACTTAGTCCTTAGGAATAGCAACGCATCTGTGGTCGACTTCAAGTAGGGTTCTAATCGTATCTAGGGTGGATTACGAATGTCAATGAGCGGCAGTTGCTACTTACCATCAGGACTGCATGCTCGTTTGCTTTGCCATAATAAAAAAAAAATGCGCCACAATTTTCTGCTCTTTTTGCTGCGACAGTGGACAACACATCGTTCTGTTACTGGCTACTATGTAACTGCGGTGGCTATTTAATCACACAAAACTGATGTCTCATGAGATTTGAAACAAAATAGCTAATCCGCGTTTGTGGGGTGGCGAAAAAACGCTCCGTGAGTCGTCACTCTTATATTGCCCTTATGCTTAAAAGAAAGTGAGTTCTCTTTTATAGTTATGCTAAAACGTAGCAATAATACGAATTACCATATTATAGCATATTCTAATACAATTATTGCACTTTACTACAATTTTATTGTATGTGATTTAGATAGCATCATTAACTCATGTGCTTATTTCCATGATACCAAAGTAATAAAAAACTTTACATGTATATATAGAACTATCATAAAAACTTTAACATCTTTGAGGAAAGCAAATATGTTGTAACTGTTATCATAATTATCTAGAAGTAGAATATGTCATAAATCGTAAAACTCAATCTGTGTCGTTCGTTAATATTACACATTATTTATTCGATTTCCACAAACCTAGTAATAAACAAAACGAAATAAACCTATTGTAAAAACATTTACTCAAATTTCACACCAACTTTATTTTCGTCAAATACATCAATCACATTCCATTATTTTCAATTTACAACGCGCTTCGTTATTGTTTTAAATGGAACGCGTCAATTTCAATTTAGGAGCGAGTCGGATTTTTTTCTGACAGCTGTCCGAGAATAAATGCATCGCTGTGAAAAAATCCATTGTCTGTACACACACGCACATACGAGTCCAATAAATATCGAAGCTTGTATTACGTTTCGGATTGCAAATTTAAATAAAAACCGTAATGTTCCATGTAGTGCACAGGATAAGTTGCGAGGCAGTTAAGTTTTTAGTGTATAAAAGTAACGGTCAGCCGACGAACCGACGTAGCCTCTCTCTACCCGTTAAATCGCGAACCAAAAAAACAATTGGCATGACGGTGCAAACTTTCTAAAATTCGTAACGGATTAAAACTCGCGCTACACTTTGGTTACAAAACTGAACGCAAACTGTTTACTTTCGTTGACAAATATGCACCCACGTGTCGGCTCGGGTCAGTGCGACAAGTCGGAAGTTGGCCTAACGACTTATCGTGGGAAAGGTAACATAATTACATGTCGCAAGGACTCCTAAGTGCCTCCGAATGTGTGATAATGCTTAGTAAACTTTACTTTTTGGCGTCTAATGACAGATCCAGCGCATTCCCATGACTTGAGGTATTATTTGTCCTTATTATTTACAGCATATTATTTACTGAGGCCGACCGCTACTAGATGTAATTTCATCGGTATACGTAAATGAAACAAGCAGATTGCAGCTTAGCCGCAAATCTAGGTCTACGCAAATAGTTGCTCGGAATTGATACTTAACGCGCGTGGGATACAATTCACTAGTTATACTTTTCAATTCTTGCATAAAATCTATATTTAACTTACCTATGTATATTCCTTACAACATTTCTTTAAAAACATTTTTTTTTTGAGTTTATTCCTTATTACCTTTTGTACCATATTAACTGGACTGTGTAGGTCTGAATTTTTTCATAATATAATTAGTAAAGAGGATAAGCTTATAAGCAGTCTTTGTCACCTTGACCTACTCCAAATGGAACAGAAGACACACGTAATGTAATTACTAATGACGCTATTACTACTTTAAGAGAAACTTAAAATAAAGAATATTGTGTTAAGTGAAAAAGGCGTGGTGGTGGCGCCGCAGTAAACCCACAAAGAGCTTACCTACATAATATTAAATGCTTAGAAACCGTCAATACTCTAATAATAACTGAGACTAGCTGTTTTAAGATGTCAACAAACATACACAAAATCTTGAATAAAATAAATTTTATTTCAAACGAAATCTCCTTACGTTAGCTTTCGCGTCACCATTTTTTTACTTTTATTGTAAGAATGCGCTCGTATGACACGGAGAGGTTGTACACATATAATTAATCTCGGCTCATTAATAAAACATGTATCTTTGGGACATCTCGTATTTCCATCATTATGTAAATCAAGTCTTTGAAATGTTGTCACCCAAGAGAAGGGCGTGAAAATACTTGATGTATTGCTTCATTATTCGGTCAATACAAATGTCCAGGGTGTATTTATAAATCAAGCGACACCAACACATTAGTTATTCTGATATCCACTTCAATTGAAATGAGGACAACGGCCACTCAAGACGCGGTTGGATTAGCCTCTCGATTCGTCCGTTTTAATGCATTTCTTTATTCAATTTAATGTATTTCTTTCATTGTAATTCCAATCCAATATTCCCGTGATTCAAAAGGTGTTGGAATCTTTGTACTCTTTGGTCTTTACATCAGGTGTTGGTTCATTCGTCCGTAATCACAAAGGATAACGTTGGGTCCTTGATGACCTAAACAAATGTTAAACTGTGAGTTCTAAACTAGTAAAACTAATTCCAAACAAAATATGCAAACAGATGCTCAATTTATCGACAGGCCCTTGAGACTAAAGTGTTTGTACATGTATATTTGTACAAGAACCTAGCAAGCAGTACGTGATATGAATAAGCATGGGCTTAATGCGTAGGAGGTTGGGAATACGGCATAATGTACGTCGCCTTTCAAGGTTGCTTTCGAATTTACGTAATTTTTAGAAAGGTACAAAAATGTTCAAACCACCATTACGAAATGATATTTATAATAAGGTACTCCAAAAGTTTTTTTTTTTATTTCGTGTCCAGTTAAATTGTAACTTTAAAGTGTTTCAAGAGTTTGGTCAAAAAATAATTGAATGTCTCAACATTTTTTTCCTGCTCAAATTTCTTACCGAATTTTTTATTTCTAGTGGTCGCTTTTCACTTTTAAAATAGTGTACCCACGTAAGATATGTTCAAAAACCTTTGAAGATCTTTACTTTTAATTAACTGGTAAGATTTATTTAAAAACGTAAACATAGCATTATTAAAAGCATTGTCAACCCTCCGATGGTCACTTGTGTGGGCTATTTTAACCCTCTTGTCGACCGCTGGCATAGACCACGTGTGAACTTTAACTCTTGCTCTCCACAGTCCACTATCAATCTAACACTTCATTCTTCGCAACAGTTCAACTGTCACAAATGTCCCTTCCCAAAGTGATGGATAGATGCACATGAATAGATATGGTAATGCCAAATTGATATGTTAATGTGTAATCATTATTGAGTCGAATACAACTGAATAAATAGTAATGATCTTAGTTTCACACATTTGGATGTGTTAATGTCTTGGTCTTGTTGTTTTTCGTTTTCTTTTGTTGAAATTGTGTTATCTGTTGTTGATTTTTTATATATTGGATTAATAATCTTTACAATGTATCTGGGACCGAAGAATAAGAAAATATACTAAATATTTTTTCTGATAGTCTTAAATTTTCAGGTTTTACTTAATCTTTATGGAGTTAGTCACATATGTTCATATGCGGTAACTAGTTACCATCAGAAGGCTCCTCCGATCTTATGAAAACACAGATGATCTGTGGACTAAAACCCATTCGCAACTCCTCACATAAAAAATACATTACCACGCAAATTCATATAAAAACGTTCCCGCTATGTAATGAAGATGTTTTTCACATGGCTTTGTATACACAACCCAGTTTCTAGCACGCAAATGTGTACACTAATTACTAAACAAATATTTTACTCCATATCACATCACACCACTATATTTTATATGTAAATGTGGGCGTCGGATCTAGGATTTTATACAAACCATTCAATCTTCATGACGTTCTAAACTAACAAACCTTTTGACCCGTCCGTCCATGTGACATAATTTTTTGATCGATAACGAATGCCATAAGCGTATTATTATGTGAGACGTGACTTAAAATGTCTTTGAAAATTGAAATGCCTTTAGAAATCTTTAAGATAAAAAAGAAAATAAAACCCCTTCACATTCAAACCGCTACAATAAAAATAAAGTATTGTCGAGAAAAATTAATATTTCATTCCATTCCATTCGACCATTCAGAGATTAGAGATATGGCGTTCAGATCTGAATTTTAGATCGCTTCTTGTATTTGAATGGGGTTGTATAATGGAGCTAATTGTGTGTGAACGAACGCTTATAAGCCGAGAAATATGAATATTGATTATGTTGATTAGTCGCATGGAATTGGAAACCAAATACGGTCAAGTACGATGTAGTCAGGGACGAGGTGCGTACGTACTGTTGTTTATCTATGTATATCAACTCCACGTTCAAAGTTCAGACAAACGAAGTGTATCAATGACATGTAAATGATTTTAGTAATAGATTTTTTATTACATACGATAGATATTACAGATTTTAATAAATCATAATTAAATTTAGGTTAAAAATCGGTTTCTTAATCTTTTATAAGACAAATTTTATCATTATTTTTTGTAACCTTTAAGTATGGTACTTAAAGGTTATGCCTGTACAGTTTTAATTTTTTTAATTTTAAGGGTAAAAGATAAACTATGTTAAAAATATGAACGTCAAAAACGCTTTATTCTTTCCTAATATTAACTCCGCAAACAGACAAAATTTTATGTATTAATTATGCAAATAAACATGGGGACAGACTACAACTAATATATATATGAAGAATCGAAACAGATATCAATATTCAAGATATTTTCTTCTAAGTCGTAATCTTCTAAGTACATTCCTAACTCGTTTCGCCAGTTACAAAAAACGAGACCATGTCCCAAGTAGGAAACCAGAACATATACTCATAAACCATGGTGCCGTTAAGTGAGGCCCTATAGGGTTACCTATCCTAACGGTAATCGTCATGTCGACAGCAGGATGTATGTTGGTTCCAAGAAGTGTTGTAAATACTTGGATGTTTATGAAAAATGCGTTGGAAGTCAGTAAGATTGCGAATTTAACGTCGCTTGGTCGTAGAGGTCAACGCATTCGACTTCAGGTAGGACTTCTTTTCTAGTTAGTTATAGTGACGTCACATCAGGTGGACTGTACCTATGGCCATTTCTGTCAAAAAAACATATTCATATGTTTTTGTACTATGCTTATAAAATAAATCGCGTGTAATATTAAAGTAACTTAAAAAGTAAAGCTGCTTATTACAATTAAAAATTAATTTTACTGTTTATAGTAATGAAAAATAAATTAAACACTGATTATTTACGTAAAATTATTTTAGAAATCGTAATTTTGATGTTATGATGTGACTTAAGAATATTTTTTTAGTAAAAATATTTTATTTACAAAAAAAAACGTAATTTTATGTAACACAATTTTACTCCACATTTGTCACTACGCGTGTATGACTGCATCGATCTGGCAGTTAGCCAAACTTTCCCAACCTTGACGATTTTCGAATAATCAACTGTAGAACGTAACATTGGTCTATTCAGTGGATAAAACAATAAAATATATTAAAAACAAACAAAAAAAAACAATTTCGCCCAATGTTAGATTCGCGAGTCACCGGCCTGTCTTCGCGGCGCCGGCGCATCGGGGTCGTCGAACCGACGCCACTCGTGTTATTGAACGTACAGTCAACATCGAAAGTGGTGGAGAGGACCAACCACTAAACAAAGAAAAAAGCGAGTGTCCTCATGTACACACGACAGAAGTTATTCACTTTGTATTAAATAAAAAAAATAAAAAGCAGTGCATGTATCATTATGTACACGCGCATCAAGTGAGACTATTACAAATTAAAAAATATCACATAATGATAAGTACAACATTGAAAATTAATAAATCGAAATATTGATGAATCGGATGAATCGACGTAACGTATATTATCCATATAGACATCATAATCAAAAGTATTTATCATACTTATAAGTTACATTTACGGTGTCGACTATTTATCTGTTGGTTTTCTAAAATACATCTCTTATTATTTTTCAAACACCCCAAAATATGTTATAAAAAATTTCGGTGTCCTTGCATGATTGCTACAGCCTGAAGTTTCTCGTCTTATCATGTACGGACGACATTATCATCCGGTTTGATAGAAAGTGAAGTGGATTTGGTAAACATCGCAAACTTTGTCACCTACATTCATATCTGTATGAAACTCGAATGATTCTAGTTACTAAGCAGTTCTACTTATAGTTTACTTACTCTTTTTTTCTTGTTTGGCGGAACTGTTTTTAGGGCAATCAATAAAAAGTTTGATCTAATCCGAATTTCGATCACTAGGCGATCGAGGTCGCTCGTTATATAAAATTACAATATACTATAATAAATAATTCGAAAATCATCAGGTAAATACACTGGCTCTACTTAATTGCAAAATTTTCCTACTAAACTTTCTATTTTCGTTTTGGGGTTAACCAATATGACACACAATTAATATATTAGTTTATAGAATATTTGTGTCAAGTAATTTATTACCGTGTGCATCACAATATTAAATTTAGGTTTTGTCCTCTTAAATAAAAAGAGTAATATTAGGTGTATTAATATTGTATGATGTAATGGATGTCTATATTTTGATTAACTTTTCCAAACGCAACATAAGTCATATTACAAATGTTTTTTTTACTTTAAGTATTTCTATTTACAAAATACAATTAAAATTATATACAATATTTACAAATAAAACTAAATTAAAG
>DWRA01002039.1:0-15023 GCA_018250295.1 Spathilepia clonius
ATTCGATGTCTATGGTTTTATGTTTAAATATGAAGATAAAATAGTCTCTAAATCCATCTAACTATTAGCAATATTAAGACCCGTATAGTCACGTGTCTGTTGGATTTAGTTATCTGTTCAAGTTGCTGGTAGATAATTAGCTGAAACTATTTCCGAGGGAAACGAACTCTCAAGCCATTGAGATTTCTGCAGTAGTAAACGTAACGTATAGTGTTTTAGTTTAGTTAAGAGATCCGCATCAGTTATCAAGATTTAATGACAGACACATTGATTTCAGAAGTTACTTATTTCTGATGAACGCCATGTAGTCCACCTGACGTATAAGAAGTCTTAGAAGTATAACATTAAACAACAAAACACAAATTTTACGGGTCGGACAAAATGCGCGGCTTACAACTTTGAACGCGTTGCAGTTAGATTTGACTAGAAAGTGATCAACTTTCAAAATATTCTTTTATCATATGCCTTAATGCATAACCATTGTATAAAGCTGGTTTTTGTGTTTTTCAATTATGCAAATAACTTTTCGTACTAAACATCTTTGAAAGACCAAGTAACATTTGGACCTACTTATGCGAACAGGAACCAATGCACACAACGACAGTTTTGAGAAAAAGCCATCTTTGACAAAATTTTGTATACTGTAAAAGTTTAGGTTATTTTAAATAAAATTTATTTACAATATTGCACAAAATACTTTGTTCTATGTATATAAATATAATACTGTTGAAAATCATCAACATTTTTAATGATTTTGGCACATGTGTGGATTGGTTCCTTTTTGCATAAGTAGGTCCAATTTTGAAGCTAACCATCTAACATTAGATTGATTAATGAACCGCCAACAACGATAGATCACAATGTACATAACAGCTGTACCGATACATCGCTTCAACGATAGATGCATAATGTATGAATTGCATTCTCTCTAATATATTCAGCTAGGCCCGTATTTATGTGGAAATTATGATAATTATATTCAGGAATATTTCCATACATTTCGTCGACATTGTTATAAATTATTATGGAAGATTTTTAAGAATCGTCAGTTACGACTTTTGTAAAAGATTTGACGAGCCAAGAACGGTTACAATACCGGTCTGACGTAGCGAAGAAATTCTAAGCCTATTGGTGTGAAACGCAGTGTGATTCACGTGGGATACCCAACCAGATAGACTAAATGAAGAATGTCTATTTCTATTTTTGATCTGAGTGTATTCGTCTTCGTGTCTACCCATGGCACCCATGAAACAAGAAGTATCCTATTTTGAAAGCGGTATTATTATATATTTTTTATTAAGTGCATAAAGTAAAAATAAAGGTGGAAAAACTCTTTGAGGTTCGACTCCGACGGCACCGCCACATCTATTTATGGGGTAGATTACAAATGTCCACGGACGGAAGTTGCCACTTACCATCAGGTGGCTGCAAGCTCGTTTGCTACTCATCATATAAATAAATTAATTCATTAATCATTCTTGGATCTTGATATCTAACTGTGGCGAAGTAGAACCAATTTTGGTACATTGCGTATTTCATACGAAAGATGCTAGGAATTTATGGATACAGAAAATCGCTTTTTATATAATAGAAATAGCAAACGAGCGTACAATCCACCTGATGGTACACTTACCATCAGGTGGATTGTACATTCGTTTGCCACGCGACGATTGTACGCTTGTTTGTTTGTAGTGGCCACTGCCGCTCATGGACATCCGAAATCAACCCGAGATAACATTAGAATCCCACCGGAGGTCAGGCAGGAGGTCGGTCAGGAGGAGGAGGTTAGCCGCAACGTAATTGCGGCTAAGTTGGAAGTTGGAATGCCTCGAATACGTGTGTCTCCCTTACCACACCCTTCACAACAAAAGACAGCGCAACTAAACACTGATTTTATTAGATAAAAACAAGTGTGGCGATGGTGCCGCCGGAGTGGATCCGCAAAGGTTACCTACAACCACGTTTAATCTTCACTCCTCCCTGCACCGATCATTTCTAAACTTTACGCAAGCACCACAATACTGGCAGAACTATCTCTCGTTAAGAATAAAATTATAATGTCCCTAATTAAAATTGTTGCCAATAAAATAAAACAAATACTCAGATACACGTGAGACAGTATATAGTCAGCATTTGGGTCATTGATTCGTTTTTTACCCCCCATTACAGTGAAAGAACAAAAACTCTGAGAACCGTCGTCATACTATGTTTAAATGTTTCAACATAGCATTGTGGAAGAAATTGTATAAGAGACAATTGTATGAGAATTTAAAAATGTTAAGTAAGGACAAACATTATGTCAGCTAAGTAATCAGGAAATTATTGCTTGTGTGGGATTTTAAATGAAACGACTTAATTATAACTGAATACTTGTTTGTAAAATGTAAATTCGTTTTAAGTTGTACACCTAATTATTTACGATGTAAAAATCAATATATATAATTTATTAATTCTTTAAATATCTTGTGATATGGTTATCCACATCTGCCTCAATTTTATTTCAAATATATTTATCTTAGCCACTGCTAAATGATGTCCAGCAAAATAGGTACAATATGCATGCAAGAAAAGGTACTACCGATTGCAATCCCTACGAATTACTATCAAAATTGAGAGAATTCTGATTCTGCAGGCACCACCGACACGCTTTTGCGCATCAAACAACAACAGTGTCAAGCGCTGCCGTGTTCTGGTTTGAAAAGTGTGGAAATGTTACTTACACGGTCCAACTTGGTCCTCAGTGGTAACAACGCATCCACGAGCGACCTCCAGTGGAACTTGAGACCTATCTGAGACCTACTTACAATCACATGTATTACTGCATAGTCACTTGCTAGTTCCATAATATAAATAACACTATCTAACTCCCGACGGTACTCGATGCTGCTTAACTTTATAAATCGATTACGATCTGCTCCATCTGACTGTACGCGATCTGTTATAGCCATATTATTCACAAATAATATAACTTTCGTTTCAGCTTTCACCACAACGGTGTACGCCCAACAGCAGAACAGCAGAAGACCAGAACCATACGACAATGGACACGGCTGGGACATTCGGCTCGCTGTACCAGGACAACCAGGGGACGACTACCCAGTTCTTAACTCCATCCCGAGGACACAGTTCTCTTGTTCAGGGAAAAGTCCAGGTAAACTATTAGGTTTAAATTCTATCGGCCCTACTAAATGTTATTGCAATTAATGGTCTTACGATAATAGTAACATTCGGGTCTCAGGTTGCTGTGTAAAGCATGGTTCACTGAAGTTTAACCAAATTTACAGCTAGATCCAAAAACTGACTAGTTAACCGTGTAGATAAATAATATTGATTTTTACTTAAATCTTTTTCAACATCTCATTTTCAGGATACTACTCGGATGTGGACACTGGCTGTCAAGTTTTTAGAGTCTGTACCCTGGGGGCTACGTATGGTTTCCAGTCATTTCTCTGTCCAAATGGAACTTTATTCAACCAAGAAGTCTTGGTTTGCGATTGGTGGATGAACGTAAACTGTGAAAGATCTCGACAACTTTTCAACGACAATAGAGAAAAATTTGGAAACCTCAAATTGGGTCCGCAACTGATGAAAGATATCAAGAAAATGCTGACGCATCCCATGCGATATCCGTATGACAAAGGTGTGATGAAAAGTAATCTAATTGTGATGCAAGATTACAAGCCACCATCTGGACAATTATTTCCCAATGGCGCACTAATAGCTGGTCCAGAACGATCACCAAACAATGTTTATGTCCCATCGAAACAGAGACAAGGCAACTTTGCGCAGAACTCCTTTTTTTCTGCAGATCTCTCCTTTGCCGCTTCGACTCCTAGTTCACAATACATACCTTCATCAGCAAATGCAATAAGACCGACTTCAAAGGATGCAGAAATATTACAACAGCAGAGGCAAAATCTTCAGCTCGCGCAAAATGGACAAACAGCACATTTGTATAATAACCAATTAGAGCAACTTACACGTCTTAAGAATACTGAATTCATAAACAACAACAGAATATTACAATCACCTTATTTTCAAAATCAGAATCAAAATCAAAATCAGAGATATATCCAACAGCCACAATCCACTTTATCAACTATACTGAACCAATCACAGCTTCAACAATTACAATATAACAAACAGATCAAAAAGCAACAGGGAGTTAGCAACACAAATCCGCAATATAACAACTTTCCAAAGCGAAATGATCAAACTGTTGAAAAAAGTAATATTCCACAATTTTCTAGAGAAGTCAACGGCTTTGCAGGTAGGGGAGCGAAGCAAAATTTAGTAAGTTCTCAAATTATTCCACCCACAGGTAAAACACTAAAATTTAGCAGAATTGTGCAAAAATCGAGTGCAGGTAATCCTAAATCAAGAATTACTTTTAAAACCTGGATTGTAAGACCTTCCAAAACGGCTCGACTGGTAGTCGAACCAACTCCCTATACTTACGATAAACCAACGAATGCTCCTCAAACGAAGGTCGTTGAAATCACGAGCAACAACAATAATCCAACAACAGAAAATATAAACCCCGAATCAGAGGAAATACCATATGTCTATAATAAACCCACAGCATCAAGCAAACAAATCATAACTACAGTTGAAGACACACCTTTTATATACTTACCGCCCACGGCACCAACTTTACCGAATCAACCCTTTTCTACTTTGAAAACTCCCCAGCCATCAAAACAGTCCAATTTGTATCTGGCAGCAACAACTTATAAACCTGCATCCGGATTTTACGTACCGCCGTCACAAAATACGTTAGAGTTATCCCGACAATATCTTAGTCCTAATTTACCATCGCAAGAAGCTTATCAAAGTGCCCGATTAGTAGCGACTCCAACTTCTCCTGCATTCGATTTTACTACAGTTAATTCTAAAAGCAATAACAGTCCATCTTTTTCATTAACCAAACAATCTCACATAAATACTAACCACAACAACCTAACATTTTCCGATATACTAACAAAAGAAAAGCTTGATATAACGGTAAATGACATAGTAAAGGATACCTATAAAATACTTAAAACGGCCTCTCCTGAACAGTTAAGTCAATATCGACAATACAATGAAGGTGTAAGAAATCAGGTAACTAACAAATTATCATCTGAATTTGAAAATGTAGACGTTGAAAAGATTAGAACTCAAGCACCGAAAAATAATGTAAAAAGTGAAAAAATAATTGCTACTCCATCGACGGACCTAGAGCCTCCTACATATACGTCAAAAAGTAACTATCAAAATTCAAATAAACTAACAAATCTACCGTTTTTCAAAGAACCAGCAGTGCCAACAAATACTATAGAAAGAACTGTTTCCCTGAAGATAACAATTCCGGAAACTATTGCAGAATATTTATTTAATAACAACAATGAAAGCGACTCAGACAATTTAGAAATATTGAATACCGGCAGCACTAATTACTTAGTACTTACTAATAATCACTTAGATGCAAATAATAATGGTCCAGGTTACATTCCAATTGGTAAGTTAATTTGGAATAAAAATATAAATATTTCCAATTCGCAGGCATTGGTGTACGCCTTTTTGGCAGATTCAATCAACGCGGCAAAAAAATATAACAATATAGTGAAACAAAACGTTGTTTCATCTACACCTTCTCCTACTCAATCACAAATTCCTAATTTTAATAATGAAGATATTGGAGACATCACAGATAAGATCTCACAGCTTACATCTTCACAATTCACAAATAATAATCAAAGAAATGCTAACTATGTTCTTCCACCTCGGCAGACTACAAGCAATGATTATCAGAGAGATACAAATAGATATAATACAGATCATTCACTACGACAATCTCCTCAAAACCACCGAATGAACTCTCAGTTTTCTGTACCAAAATCACCAGATCAACTTTATTCTTCACGATTACAACGATTGAGTACCAATAATCTCGTACAGAGTGGTCAGACACCCCAGAATCAAATATATAGTGGCCAATTATATAAACTTCCAGTTCCAGAAGTAACCAGACAAATTTATAACATTCCCAATCATATACAAGCTTCTAACGCTAGACTGACAAATGAGTTAGGAACAAGATACTCTCTACGTGATGTGAGTCAAAATGTCAATGGTAACAATATTATAAAACAATCTAATAATGACGTAAAAATAGTACAATCTGATTCCTTGCCCTATCCGCCATCAACTCAACAATTACCACGCACAGAAGAATCTATATTTAACACGCAAGATGTTTCTGGACATATTTACGCAGAAAACTTTTTGAATACTGATACTGGTATAACCGCACAGGTACAAGACAAAATAATCGGAACATTACCTCATCCGTTAGAAGAAAATAAACTAGTAACATATGAGAAAAACAAATCCTATTACTTGTACACGAAACTAGAAGAAGAGAGTAATGATAATATTCAGGACGTTAACACGATTATTCCGTCAAATGAACATAGTAACCAGCAAAATGCTAAATTTATACAAGGTAATGATTTAACTAATCGTGTTACGTTTGAACTATTTCCATCAATTGGGTATGAATTAGAAGACGAGAGAGAGAAAGACCAAATTTTAAATGCATTAAAAGTTACCGACATTAGTGATTCAAAACATAATGGAAGAATTGAAAGCTTCAATAAAAGACAAAACGATTTAGTTACGGGTGTAGACTTTACAATACTTCATCCCACGTCCAAAAAACAAGTAGGACAGTATAATAATGCGAATACCATATTGTACAGAGGTCCTTCTTCATATCTAGCACCTCAATCGTCAGTTGGAAGTTTAGGAGGAAACCAGTCCAACCAATTAAAGTCTATAAACAGTAATTCAAAAATAGAGCAGCTTGAAGATAATGATAACAATGGGTATTCTAAGACCGTTCCTGCACGACAGTTTTCTTTTTAAATTAAGTCCTTATAATTAAAGTTTACTCACAATACCTAAAATTAAATTATCTTGTGAAGAATATTATTTTATACTAAATGTGAATTTCCTCGTAGTAAGCGACGTGGTAGTAAATATGTTGTAAATAATTAATACAATTTTATTAAAATAAGTAGTTAGTACGTAAAATAAATTAAGTTTATTTGAATTGTTTGGAAGCGTTTTATTTTTTCCTTCTTAATTATGTAGTAACTTTCTTAAAATTGAAATATGCACTGTACATCCTTTGACTTAACTGTTTGTTTAGAATCTAGTTGTTAGAAACTAGTAGTTATAAAAAACATAGTTGCCTATGATGATGATGAAAGTCGTAAACGAGCATGCTGTCCGCCTGCTGATAAATGGCAACATTTATTTTGTAATGTAACTCAGATAAGATTAGAACTCAACCTTTGGTCGACCACAGCTACTCCTGAAGACTAAGTTATAATGCCTCGAATATGTCTAAGGAGACAACGTTAAGAGTAATTGAGTCATAAATAGATGTGGTGGTGAAGGGCCGAAGTTAAACCACAAAGGATTCTACTGGGTGCCACCACCTTTAGATTACCACTACTTGGGAACGTGACAACCTGCCAGGAAGTAAACAAATATGTATTAAAGTACTCTGTAGTAGGCAACGAATTGTAATTTCAAAATATGTACATATCACGTAAGATGATAGATGGCGCTAATATAGATTTATTTCATACAAAATAGACCAACAGTATAAATATCTCCTTTTTTGTAGTCGATTAAAAATGAACAGCAAAATAATTCTTTTGTAATTTTCGCATGTGTATATTATTGTTAATAGTTGGAATGACAATCGATGCTTTTATTAACCAGTACGAAAATCCGAGTTTGCAAATACCGCGAAGTTTGAATCTCTGTCAAAAAGTTCGCTGCCATGACAACCGAAAGAACTTTGTTCAACTGTTTTGAGTTTTTGTTTGTTATAAACATGGATACTGCCAATATATGGGATTTGTTGATATTGATTATAGTGAATTCAATTTGCAGGCTTAGTTAAGTCAATAATTTGTGTTTAAATTTATTACTCTTCGTAATAATGAGCAGGTAATTAATATTTTTTCATTTTATAGTCCTTATAATATTTTTTGTTCAAAAATTTATTGATATATCTTTATTTTATAAATTGGTAATAGACAGCATTAACATTATTAGAATCTATCCCTTATTTGTAAGACTTTTGGGTTTTGATATATCAATTTCAAAAACAAATAATAGGATTTTACAGATTTTTCTGCAAATTAGCTATATAGGTATATAACCATACCACGTCCTATAAAAGAAAATGTAAACACAAGCACTGCTCTTGGCAAATAGAAACAGATATGATTTCTAGAACTGTAGCCATATACTCTTTCAAAATGAAATCAATATTACAATTAAAATCTTTTCTACATCTGTCATAGATACACAGAGGCAGATAAACACACACACGCTCACATCCAGAACAGAAAACTAAATCCATCATTTATATGAGACATGAATGTGAAGCCGTCTGCATGACTGCAGTTAATACTGCTTTGCCATGTGTAGCATTCGCCACTGCCTGCAGTGCCTCTCATATTGCCACAATTTCAGTTTATTGATGCTGAAAGTACTAACTGGAATTGTATTTTACTTATAATTAAGAGTTTACTGCACAAATTGATTACCTCTACTAGTCACATAAAAACTTATACAGTTTTCATAAAGTTTTCAGTTTAGGGCAGGTGCGTATTTTGGCCAAAGAATAAGTTTAGCCATTCAACGTGGCAACGCAGCCAGTGTTTTTGGGACCCTTCCTAGGACCAGTGATTTGGACCATTTGTTTTATTTTAAATTTTTCTTTTATTTTTGTTTATCAAAAATAAACAAAATTTTCTTTAGTTTTATTTGTAAATAGTGTATACAATTTTAGTTATATCTTGTAAATATTTATAGTTATTAAATGAAACTTAGAATTCAACAGAAAATTGTTTTTTTAAACAAGAATAGATAAAGAAAGAAAATAAACCAAAATAAAAATATAGTCTAAGTTTCAATACACATTCTTTGTACTCGTTAAAGACGGACGTCATCGTGTTCGATCTTTATTGGCATGCATGGGTTATGCGAGGTCAGTGCAACACCAGCGGCCGATATATACATTAATTGAAACATTATTGGTTGTCGCAATCTATTAATTTTCATTAATGCTCAGATGAATGCAATTGGAATTTGAGTACATAGCACGCTATATTGTACAGTGTCTTAATATTGTCGTTACCTATATTATCTTGTGGAGTAAATAAGGAGTTACTAGCGATATTAATAGGTACAATATGGTACAATTCACGTTGCAACCTAGGACATCGTATAGTGTTTAAGTTTTCAAAGAATAAAAGGAAAGTTTGATTTCCTGGATAGGTGATAGAACCTGTGTAGTTCGGGAAGGTAGCACTGTCTTACTTATTTGAAGTGCGAAACAGATCTTGAATTTTGATAAAAGGGTGTGAATGCCGGATTCGGAGGAGGTGACTATCTGGGCGGCAGTGATAGCCTAGTGGTTGAATCATGGCATCTCAGTCGAGGGGTCCGATGTTCAAACCGCAGGCATGTACCTCTGATTTTTCGAAGTTATGTGCGTATTATAAATTAATTGTCACTTGCTATAACGGTAAAGGAAAACATCGTGAGGAAATCTGCATACTTGAGAGTTCTTTGAAATAAATAAACTTTTCAAAAAGTGTGTGAAGTCTACCAATTTGCACTTGGCTAGCGCGGTAGACTTAGGCCTAACCTCTCTCGCTTTGAGAAGAGACCCGTGCCCAGCAGTGGAACAGTACAGATCTAAACGCAGATTCCTTTAGTTTACATACATTCGATATAGTATTAGAAAAAAAAATCAAAAGAGTCTGCACTATGCACCGGTATAATCATACTTTAAACCACACAAGCTACGATAGGCGAAAAAACTCGTAGAATATCCCATTCGTTCTAATAATAACATTTTAATCTAAAAAAAGATTTGTTAACGTAAGCGAAAAAATGTACCTCAGACTAAATCTTAAAATATTATCGATCATTCCAAATAGGAGTATTATACATTGTGAAAGCGGGCTTACCGAAGTGCTTTGCCTACTATATCATTTTCGGTTACTGTATTCATGGTTGAATCGCAGGTTCGATGCAGCTCGGACGCTATGTGATCGCTTGTGCCAGATGCATACTAATGCGTTAGTTCAAACAGTTTGGACGATACACTAGTATTGTTTTTGGATTTCACTGGGAAACAGAAACACACGCAAAGCTAAAACGTTTGAGGGAAATTGGACGAGTACTGTTATTTTTTGTTTGATTAATTTTTCTAAAATATATTACATATTTTTTACGATCATACTCAATTGTAATTAGCTTTTGTGGTGGAGTAGTCACCATACCGGTCTGACACGCAGTGGGCTCCGGATTCGATCCCAGGTCAGACAGATATTTAAATGTTTAATTTAGAATTCTGTTTTGGATTTGGGTGTTTTGATTAGTCTTTTTGCATTCCTGGCGTTTACAGTACATGAAAATCCTAGTGTGGAGCTTGAATATAGAAATCCATATTTAGTTAAGTTAGCTAAATCAAGGCTTAAGTTAGCAGTTTGTTAAAGAATATAGCAAAACATATTATAATCAATCGGCTCAGAACTCATTCGATAACGCAGAGTTTACAATTCAATACTATTTACACTGAATTAGTAAATTCAAGAACAGAAAAAAAGCTCCAATATGTATTGTAAAATGTCAAATAAATTTCAATTATAGAAAGAGTTTAAACAAACTTTAGTAGAAAACGATACTTGGCTCTTAACCAGCGAATAAACGACGCATCTGGGAAATTTCTGGCTGAAATCGGGAAGCAAACCCAGGCTTAACCGTTAGATAAGTCACCGCAATTTATGGGCAGTAAGTTTCTAGAAGCAGAACTTGCAACTTGCACCAACTTTCGAAGTGGTAAAAAAGGGCTAATAATTTACAATTACGTAATGGTATATATCTATGATAAAATTGTTAATATTTGGAATATATATTCACTAGATTCCATCGTATTATAATATTTCCAGTTTGGATTCGTATAAAAAACCATGAATGCAAAGAATGACATTACAAACTAGAGAAGCTTTGAGGACAAAAAAATTACACCTAAAAAGATATACGAAAACAAACAAACCCGGAAGATGTTCAACATTGAAATTTACTAGAAGATTAGACTTGTGCAATCAATCTATATAACATTGACATTCCCGACATTTCAAAGACTAGGCGAAAATACTATCAAGAAAATAATTTCAACTAAATATTATAAATCACATCAGCCCAAAACGAACAAGCCCATAAAACAACGCCTCTCTAATCTTTCAGTATGCATAAAAACTGACTGAGTTCACAAGAAACTTCCAACGAGACGCTTTGGCAGTGATTGATGGAACTCATCCCTCTGGCCTAAGGACAGCGTCTCCTGATTCGATTGCCAATCTATCACAATAGAGAACACTTATTTTTATAGCCACGTTGAACTGCAGCTTTGACACTCGGTATAAAGTCGATACTCGTTTCGTTCGAATCACAATTCCATCGAGGGTTATTTCTTCAAACGATAAATGGAGTATTTATAGAAATGTTTGTTGATAGATTTATAGTAACTAGTCATTTCATTTCTATAAAGTATTTACGAGAGATTGTCTTTTTTGTGCCAAAATTATATTAATACTGTGTAACGATTTGGTGTCAATTTGATTTCGATGACTTTTGTAGGATACCTGATCTTACTTTAGGTATTAATATCTCTTAACTATTTTTATCTTCGTAAAGGCATTAATATACATGCGACACCCCTCGTTGGCATTCACCACCGATGGTCGATGGCAGTCGTTGACTACGTTCGACGGTTCTCGCCGACAGTCGCTTATGATCCTCAACAACTTAAAACAAAACACAATCTACGGTGATGATTTCTGGCCATTGTCGACGGTCTGGCGAGGTCTATCGCTCTTTTTCATTCCGATCCGGCGGTAATATAAAAACAATATCGTAACTGTTAATTTGTAAGTGCCGCTCGTAAGCCTACCCGAAATAAATACGTTTCATTATACATATAAGCTCCCTCAGATATGCAAGATAGTAGAATTGTTTGGGTATGTATATAATCTATGTAACTTCAAAAGATTTAAAAGTAATACAAATAAACACCTCTATAATGAGAGATAAGACTTTAAAATAACAACCCAGTACAACAGTCTTCAAATTACTCGAGTAACTAGAGGAAAACAGCTAATGTTAGATAATTCGTGCATAAGCCAGTTATCACGAATACCAATTTTCTTTAAACAGTTATTGTTGTAGCTTTGTTCTGGTTGTAGTACAATGTACAATTTTGAAATTATATTACCTGCCCCGGTACATTTTCCAGATTATGGAAATATCCTTTTGTTTTGAAGTAAATTGTACTATTTGCTAATTGTAGAAAAGTTTCTGAAACGAGGTTCTTTATTGGTGTAGGCTGATAATTAGTTTATTTTAAAGTTTTCTGCCGAAAAAGATGGATGATAATACTATTTGCATTTTAATGTATTTTAGTAAAAAATGTACCTTTTACAAACTTTACTTTTAACTATCGTTCGTTAATATGTGGAGCAAATGTTAGAACTGAAGTTAGTGATGAAGTTAATTCAATCAGCCAATACGTGAATAACATTACATATTATTCGTACGTAATAAATTCTGTTAGTTATATTTTTATCATTCGCAAATTAACGAAAACATGACAGTTATGATACAATATAGGACAGGCGAAATAAGAAAGAAAGAAAATTAATATAGGCCCGAAAAGGCTATAAAGATAATAATTGGTTGGGGACAGACTGGACCATAAGTATCGGCAATTTATGGCGTTTACGTTTTAATACTGAGGTTACGTGTTTATTTTTACGATATGTGTTTTCATATCTTCTTCATTATCTTCATTGTGTTACAAATTTTTGCTTTGATATTTTTTATGTTTTTATTATGATATTAAGGTAAAATTCCTTTAGTGTCTCGAACTATAATACTGTAGGTACACATATGTATACACAATATATGTAAAACGGAAGTAGTAAAAATTATGACAATAAGTTCTACAGTTTTTCATAGAGGAGAACGTAACGAAATAATAATGTGCATAAATGAATTAATTAAACAACAGTTATATTTAGTTATAAGCCCTATGCTACTATTACTGATTACGACTAAGAAGCCCATTTTTTTCTTATTAGGTACTGGAAACTAGTATGCAGCCCACCTGATAGTAAGTAGTCACTGCTGTTCATTAACATCTGTAACTAGCTTCATGTAGAACATGACTTCTCTCAAGCCGATCACAGATACATGGGTACTCCAGTGTACATAAACTAAGACGGACCCCACCTGTATGTTAGCCTACATCCACACCATTTCAACGTAACGCAAGAACTGTGTCACACTAAACTAATGAGACAGTAATAGTTCAGATACAAGTTCTATGACCTTTTACGTTCCCTTCAGTACGTTAATATAGACCTTTGGTATTGACTAATTGACATTCTCATGTCTCACGAACGAGACTAGTTACACCTATACCAATAAACCATCTAGTCTAGTCTATTGTAATACTATTTCGCTGTCAAAGCATACTATAGTAGATTACGTCAACAATAATAGGACAAATGGAAACGCCGGCGCTGGCGTATTTGCACAATGTAATTTAGAGCCTGGCATTTCAATACAGGCAGTTAGCTATTTACGGTATGCTAATAATAACGGAGTAAAGATGTTTGCGTCTACATAAGTGCTCAAGAGAAAGGTATATTTGAAGGTGGTAGAACCATTTGTGGTTCGACTTCGTGGGTACCACTGCCACACCGATTTATGCCTAATAACATCAGTGTTAAGCGTTGTTGTATTCCGGTTTCGAAGGTAGTACGGGAGACATACCTATCCGAGGTGTTTTAACTTAGTTCTTAGGAGTAGCAACGCATCTTTGGACGATCTCAGGTAGGATTCTAGTCTTATCTGGGGTGGATTACAAATGTCCATGGGCGGCAGTTGCCACTTACCACCAGGTGGACTGCATCCTCGTTTGCTACTCCATCAATTAAAAAAACATATTGAATTGTCTATATTTCTTTTTAAGTTAAAATGAATTTTAATCAAAATATTTCGATTGTATCAAATTTCAATTCTAACTCACGAATCGTGTTTTCGAAGTTAATTTTTCTTACATCGTTATTGGACGTTCATTTTATACCCGAGCTCAATTTAAATTGCAAAAGCGTAATTTAAAATTCTAAATGTACGGCTGCAGCAAATCTGCGTCAGATGAATTAACCTTTCCTAAGAAAAAATCCAGTTTATTTCGCATTTATATCTTTTTTACGCATTCCAGTTCGAACGTCAGAGGTACGAGAGCATATGAAATCGGGTATAGTAGGCACCTTTTATTGACATGGATTGTTATCACTGTATTCGAATTGGTTACTTATGTCCAAAGGCTATTAGTAATTTTATTTGATATGTGCTAAATTTTTATGGTAGTGATATTATTTAATATACAATGCTCAAAAAAAGTTAAAAGTGTCCTTTAGATTTTATCGATGTAGTTATTGTCGATAAAATCGACTTGATAATTTGGAATTAGTTACGTTAAAAACATAGTATGTTAAAAACATGTTAGTTATGTTAAAAACATGGTATTTTATTGTGCTAAGTAAGTGCGACCCGTGACTAAGAGTATCGTCGACACTACAAAATAAACATTCAAAAGAACGATGTTGCTCGTTCCATTTAAAAGCTTGGAGCAGTTACAAGTGAGGTTGCAAGCAAGGCAAAAGGTTGCAAAGTGAAGGTAAGAAGAAAGTATAAGAAACCGCACCACTCCCGCAGAGTGTAAGTGCATTAGTCGGCGTCGGACCCAGTATGGGGGAGTGGACGAATAGCCTTTTTAACCGACTTCTTATCTTAACTAGACGACGTATATTTTAGCTTTTAAAATATGTTAAAATTTAATATCCATTTTAACACTTATAAAAAAATTGAAAGTTGAA
>DWRA01002040.1:0-15022 GCA_018250295.1 Spathilepia clonius
GCGGAGTGTCACCAGTTCCGAGCTGAGGCTCAGCAGGCGCCGCTGCAAGTGCACCGCCTCGTTAGACGAAGACGCGTCTATAAAAAAAATTGTTAGCTAATTAATGGAAGATCACACTGCACGTCACTTATTATTTGAACTCACTTCTTAAGTTCATCATATTGTCTGCGTTTAATAGTCACTGTTATTAAATTTGATATTGCAATCCCATGTACCAAATGAACATTTATTATATAATGATTAAAAAATATATGTATTTTTATATCATTATTTTCGTCCACCTTATTCTCTAATTAAATTATATCACTGCTGGAATTGTTTTAGCCATTGAATAGACGTCGTGTGTCGTCGTGTAGGTAATAGTCGGTTGAATATTATATCATAACAATTAAAGCTACATAACTGCGAGTGATCTTGCGTGAAATTGAGATCGGTCACATAACGCGTACGCAGCGCCGCAGACCGCCGACACGTTAATGAACGTCGCGACGCCGCGCGACGCCGCGAGCGGTCTGACTTGCACATAGATTTTATACGCCATCACAAAGGAAAGCTTATTAATATTTGTATAAAGAAATATTCATAAATGTGTGTGATCAGATCAGAGTAAATACATTTGAAGTGTGGTAAGTCTAAATATGTACTCTGGCTACGGATTTCGCCCTTTTTATATCTCACTTTCAGGCTCAAGTAGTCTTCACCTGACAGGGGAAAACCTGACGTATGCCCCACTATGCTATTCTTGTGCAGATTGGAGTAGCATCAGCAGTAGATAAAGTTGTTACTAATGGCAAACCCGTGTTTGTTATTTGCAAAGAACAAGTTTTAGTCACTGAACCTACCTAATCCTTGTGCTCTGCAAAGCAAGGAAAACTTACGAAATATGTGCACTAGCGATCACCCATCTAACTTTCGACCGCGTTTAACGTAAAAGTTTACAAATATTTATACACAGGCCACGTGGTTAAGTGCGATTCAAATGTACCTAACTAATTATATATACCTATCATAAACATGTACTTTATATTCAAATAGTCAATTATTTGTTTATATTAATATTGCCCTTATTTATATTTTTCTTATGCTCGTATTTGTACAACGTACACAAGTTGTAATGTATAATTTTGTCTACAATATGGAATTCTACGTTTTCCGACGTCTAAATTTTACATTACTTAATGTACCGAGTTAAATATTCTTTATCTAAGACTAAGATTAGTAACTATTAAATTTCTGTTTGACAACGAATACAAGTTCTCTGAAGAATAATATATATTTTTTTGTATTTCGGATAACATAATGGGTAATCACCTGACTATATTACAGAAAGCCTCGGAGGCTGTGCGGGCGCAGCATTCGAGCGGCGGGCGGGTGGTCGGGGCGGCGGGGGGAGGGAGGCAACCGGTTGTCCGGCTCTCAGACGTGTTCCGGACTTAATCTTTCGCCAATAACGACCTTCCCCACAATGCTTAGGGTACACTTTGACTTTATTGGTTTGTAACCCGCGTCAAAAACCTTTTTATTGGTCCGCGATCGAAGGACACCCCCCCTCCCCCGCTCCGCAACGCTCTCCAAATATTTTGATGTGGCTATTGTCGATGGCAAGGAAGCGGTCTCGCATCTGTGAAAGTTCATTAAAACACTTTCGTCCCGCTAGCGTCCGCGCGCCGCCGCCGCCCTGAGCCTGCGTCTATTCGCACGCAACCGGGGGCGAACGAGACCATAAAGTGTTAAGGTGATAATTAGACGCAGCTAAATATACTTGTAACGCTAAAAGATTATAGTACCTATACATAGTATAACTCCCAAACGAAATTGATTTATTATTTTCTTTCCATGAAATTGCAATAGAAAATGAACGTGGATCTACCTGACGGTAAGTGACTGCTGGTATCCAGAGATAATTATATATAATCAGTCCCAAATATGATTGAAGAACCTAAGACTGACTAATTTAAAACGCCTCGTGCAAATGTACGTACAATAGTACTTCTTCGAAATCAGAACACATTAACGCCTAACACCTGTGTAATTATACTTATGACTCTCGGGGCAGAATACTAACAAGTGGACAAATGCAAGTTGTACTCGCGTGGAGAGGGTCCGTATGATAAGCATGTTATAGTATGGTGTTTTATACCACAGATTTTGTAGGTTTCATTTCCTGTACAGGACTATTATTGTCTCTTTTTTTAACTTTAGATTCAGTAGTTTCGGAGAGGCACAAATGATCAATTCTCTTTCATTATCATAAATAACTCTATTTTAAATTGATTAGTCATATAAATATTACAAATAAAGACATTTCATTCCCTCACAAAAGCGCTTTTTATTTGATCTCAAATAATAATGTCTGAAAAAAGCAATTCATATGTGTACCAAATTTCAACTTAATCGGTCCAGTAGATAATGAGCAAATTGACTAGCACAGACGAACAAGTGGACAGACACACGAGATTTATAGAGATACATTTTAAAAGACGATTTAAAATTAACAATTAATATGCAAAAGTTTAGCTAAGATTCCATAACGTTTTAATTGGGTAAAGTCAGCCGCGCAAGGCAGCTGCGAATTGCGCGAAAAACTATTGTTCGCGCACTACGAGTTACGGTTCGCGTTACCGGTGCTGTGGGTTACCGGTGGCCCGCGCCCCTCGGCCGCATTGAAGGCCTACATTGCAACCCATTGTTTCAGTCCACTTAAACGATCACAACATATTGAACTGCTCTGTGCTTACATACTTTATATTCCAATTGTCAACATTCATGTTAAGTAATAACTTGTATATCGGCAGTCCGCGCATGGTATGCATGCCATGGTTTATTAATAAATGTATTACATGCTCGCAACTATGCTATGCCTTCCTGTCGTACAGTGGAATATAAAGTAGGCATCCGCTAGAAGCAGACAAGGTAGATACCACCCGACAGAGATTATGACAACGGCAGTTTTAATCAATTAAATTATTAATCAAGAGATTTAAGGATCGGGTGTAGTCCCTACACCTTTAGTTAGTTATTGACTTAGTGTATCAATCTTATCTGAACATTTTACAAAGTAGTGACTATTTTACAGCAAGTACGTGTTAGTTGTCGTAGCAAGTCTAAGTAGGCAATAAATCTCTAATGAAGAAATCCAACGTGCGTCTAGTTTCCTGCGTGCGTGGGAGAGGGCTCATTGCGCATGCGCCGTGCGGCTCCGAGGTGTCCGCGCAAAAAGCGGCGGCGACGGCAGCGGCGCGCTGCGAGCTTTTACTTTCCGGACGCACGCGCGCCGCCGCCGCCCGCAGCCCGCCGCGCGACGCGAGCTGCATCTCTGAAGGCGCTTCGAACATTCCTCATTTTAATTACCGCTAAAAAAGAGCTTACGCATATCGCCACCGGAGCAATATCGGAGCTCGACAGGTTGCTTTCGAGTAAATTCCGCAGCGGTCGTGAGAAAGCCGGGTTAATTGAGCGTGCGCGCCGCAAAAACTGGGATCGCGGTGACGCGCCTTCGTCGCATAAAGACATATGCGTAGTTAAACACGCGGCCGCACGATAATGAATCAGAACATCATTCGAGCACGACTTTGTGTCGACGTATTTCTTCGTGGGATAAATCTAAGTCAAACAAACTGTACAAATGATTTTGCATGTCCAACCGGTGAAACTACTTATTGCGTCTTATTTTTCTTACCATTTATATCATATATCAACAAAATTGACTACATTTTGTGGCATTTATATACAAATTATCAAATATCAAAATATTTTATTCAAATTAGATCCTTTACAGAATTCTTTTTGAACGTCAATAATTTACAGCCACTTCGTTTGTTTAATGATCTATTTAAACTTGCTTTTTGGCAAAGTCGTAATATTATTGTAATAACTATCTGTGCCCCGCGGATTCACCCGCATTTGTAAAAATGTATAATAAACTGTCATTTTATTTCTTCAACATGGTTTATGGTTTTTTTTGCGCAGAACCTATAAATACATTGTCACAAATAAAAGTAGTCTAAGTTACTCCTTATAAAATCTGATATCTACCAGTGATTGTCCCATCAAAATATGTCTAACCGTGCAGTGGATTAGCCAAAACAAACAGACAGACAATCATTTTAATAATTGTGTTTTTGCTATAAGTACCGTATGTGCTATCAAATGTATTATATCATAATATAAAGCAATTATTTTGACATTGCAACCAGACTGTTCAATTTTATTTATTTGTATATGAAATTTGGACTTGTTATTCATATGGTACAGAGACAAAGAGATGAACAAATATGAAAGACGTTGACGTATTAATAAAGAGGTATTTTATTCTGTTAAATAATTTTTATTGGCAAATAGTAATAACGGCATATTTGCATCCGTAGTAAAAATACGTATTTCCGTCTGTATCCTCAGCAACACTTCTGCACTGTACTAGCAGGACTTTGCGTCAGAACGTAAACTCCTGCTAGTACAGTGCAGTACGTAAAGAGATGTTTGTTACTTGTCTTCATATTATATTATATTTTATCGAGTCCAATAATAAGTACATTCACTTGAATTTGCTTTGAATGTGTCTATATTATACTCGTTCATAAGAATAATCTGAATCTGAATAACATAGTAAATTACTATAAACTATAGCATTCCATGGTCGAAGATACATAAATAATTATTATGTCTTTTTTAGTTTATGGTTGCCTTGTGTGTGTTTGGACTAATCTTGGATAGAAATAAAGCTAGTTTGAGCTTCGAAACAAAAGTGGAGTTAAAAGGGTGCATTTGTTATCCTAACAATATTTAGATTTCCTGTGTTAATAGTTGAAAAGCATGCGCTGGGGTGCACCGGGATAAAACCACAAGAGAAAGTTTCTTAGTCAAAAATAACATTATCCGTGCATAATGCGCCGAGGTCAACGACCGTTGGAATATATTTTATTGCATTATTTAGACAAGTCTACCCTTCGCTCTGAGCAAAACAAAAAACAATTTGTGTGTGCGCCATTATATGAGTATTTCAATAGATATATCTCTATATTATTAAATGAGGAATTAACGGTTCTGAATCCTATTTGTTTGCGTAATTTAATAATGTTCAAAACTACATAGTGCAAGCTTATAATACCAAGCTTTGGGTAACTGAGCTTGCATATGAAGTCAAACAAGATAGTGTGATGTTGGTGTCGGTGGGCGCCGGGCGCGTGTCTAACGAGGGCCGCGCGCGTCGCGCTCGCGTAAAAACACCGCACGCGTCGCCGCCACGTGCGCAGAGCTCGCGGGAATTACTCGCCGAGGAATTTTCTCATTAACAGATCGACACCTCGTTCTACACTGGATCGACGGAGACATGCCTTCGAGTTATCTACTATGAGGACAAGAATGCCGATGACTCGAGTGAAGAACCTAAACTGTAAAAACACCTCGAGACACAGGTACTTCTTTAATAATGACGTTGTCACTGACGGTCCTCCGAGTATCTCTACACATCCGTAAGATAACCGATATAACGACGTTTGAGACTATTTCAGATATATTCGAAAAATCATTCCGCTGGTCGGAATGCGGTCGACTGAGACAATTCATATTTAAAATTTAAAAGATTATTCAATAAAGTACCACGGCTTATGACGATAATGTGTACTGCACCTATTTCCCCCGTCACGTCAGTGAAATGTAAAGGTGAAGAGATTTTAGTGAAATAATTCGAGTAATAATATTAGGTACCTCGTTACTTTATATTTATTTATTTATTAGTTTATATTTATTTATTAGTTTATATTTATTTATCTTTTTTAGTTTATATTCTCCTAAAATTCTTGGTTATGTATATTTACCTACGTCATAGTACTGTTACATATGTTTTAGCTTTAACTAATGGTTACGTGAATAAAACTACCGCACAGTGTACGAGGTGTAAACTACTCCGTGTATCACTAATTTGTATCGCATTGGATACTCGTCACTCGCGACCGGGCTCCACAATGTTAGTCGTTATTCATATCTCATTACTAGGAAACACAGAAACTGGTAGCTATTCAAAGACTAGAGAGGCGCGGTGCAAGCGCGTATTCGAGGAACGATCGCGATCAGGTCGCTGCGGCCGCCGCGCCGCTCCGCTATTGTTCAACGTTCGTTTCCACGTTGTATTTACACGTTTACAAACTTTTGCTTAAGGTGGACATTGCAGCGGCAGTAGTGCCCGCGATGCTATCGAGTCCGGTTATAGTTATATGAGAAAGAATGTTAACCCCACACATAAAACACCAACAACGACACTATTACACTTGTGTCTTATTACGAGATGTTTATGCTTCAAGATGAATTAATAAAACAAATTTTGAGTAATTGAGTCTATAACAAGTTCAATACACAAGTTTATATACAGTTTTATAGCATTCGACTAAAGATCCTAAAAATATACATAAGTATACTTCATATTACCTACAAGACAAATCTAGCGTTCCCCACACCGATCATATTATCAACATTAAAATATTAAAATAATTTTAATCAACGGCCAAGTCTAAGTAAAATTAAAAGTATTTTCAAAGTCACGTTGCAAAACGGGAATAACAACAGCGTTCGCAACTCTGGTAGAAAGCAACATAGGATATCTCTAATACGCTCTTATGTTTTATAAAAAATTGGTAGTGCAAAGATCCTGTATAGAAAATGTTAAAAGGTGGACATAGATAACAGATATATCAAGTTCCAAAATTACTAAATTAAGAAAATTTATATTCAGTAAATGAAAGATATACGCGTGTAACACAATAGTAAATAAAATAGCAAAAATGATTAATAGTGAACTGTTGAATGGAGAATGAGTATTTATGTTTGCACTTAGCGAGCCGGCGAGCGCGCGCGTTGATGTCTTTTGGATGGGACGAGCATGCAGTCAATAGTTAATTCTTTAAAAAATATTGAAATTATTGAGTTTTATAATTAAACTAGCGCTATTTATCGTGATGATAACTGTAAGTATAAATACTCAGAAGTATATTTTTACAAAAAAAATAATAATAGTAATAAAGATGCTTCAACGAATCTACCTGGACGTAAGTATTGCACATTTCACTTCAAAAATACCCAAACGCCAAGGAGCTGTGCGGCGTTTATCATCATTTTTATTAGTCGATTTAATCTGTACCGTGTTATCTTATTTCCTCTGAAAGAATAACTCTACTTTATAGAATTTACTCGGCCTCACATAATCATTTATATAGCGCGAGAAGCGGTGCTGCAAAAACTGCGCGTGCGCCGCGCGCCCGTGTAATTGCGGCCGCACGCGCACCCACCACACCTACACACACATACGCACGCGCACTCGCATGATGCTGTGCACCTACACTTGCATTGTATACACAAATAAAGCACACTAAGTTATGAGGTATAGCTGCATACCGGTATACCTGTACAATAATGATGCGTTTAAGTTTGAAATGTCATGTGTCTAAGAAAATTAGTCAATGCTAGTATTTATAAGATAAATATTCAGACACGGACATAGTCTGGGTATTTGTAAACTCTTGCTATCCCGGGCAAACCTCGACTCGTGCAGAATAAACAAGTTCGCAGCACATTTTCATGGCGGTACATATTTTTCCAAAATGATATTTTGATCTTTTTACATAGGATATTCATTAACTTTCTGTAAATGAACGAATAATCTACAAATTTAGTTTTGTTGAGGTCCTGAGGCGATGTTAGGTAGTTAAGATGCCGGAGCCGAGCGAAGGCCGCGGCTCGCGCAAGGGCCGAATTTGCCGCGATACCTGCGCGCCCCCCCACCACCCCCGCGCCCCCCGCTATCTATGCTTGCAGCTCACGCCGTTAGCCGCCGACCGCCGTAGCCTAATATGCACTTGTATTTAACTACAATATGAACAATATTACAAAATATGTTCGATAACCTTTGACGGCGGCGGTTGCTACGAACGGTTTAAAATCCATAGGTATAATTAAGAAGGTACATTTTGCAATAGATCCAATGACAATAATTGTATGTGATCGCTAAATCATCCGGACGTAATATTTACATTATAAACTTCAGAATTGAGTTTGCAAAAGTTTCGATGGCAGTAGGTTATTGTAAAAATATACCGTGTTACGCAAAGCTGTATCTGAGTACTATTATTTTCAGTCACCCATAACAAAAGTAGCGGCAAAGTCTGCACTGTAATCTACAGTAGTATTTCCTGTAATACTTGAGATATAACACGATAATCTTTGTGACTCACCAACATCTTTCGGTATACGCATCGAAAACTGAAATGTACGAGAGATCCCATTGTACCACGACTAGCCGGTCCTTCGAGCCGGATCGAATTAGAACCCACAAAGGCACCGAACGATGTTTACAGGTGAAAAATGTAGAGCTTTCGACCATCGGGCACAACATAAAAAGCAATAAAATCATCACAATCTCGTCCTCAACGTCCGCGCAGCGCCGCGGCGGGAGGGGGCGGCGCGCGGGGGGCGCCGCTCGCTCACCTTGCAGCTTCTTCTCTGTCTCCCAGAACTTCTGCAGCTCAGTGAAGTACTTGTCCAAAATGAACACCTTGGAGAGGCCGAGCGTGGCCATGGCGGGCGGCGCGCTCGCATCACACTTCGCGGCCGCACCGCTGTTAGCCGATAGCGGCGACCACTCTCGCGTGCGTCTCCCCGCGAACTGCCGCGCCCGCGCACCGACGCCCGCCGCCCCGCCGCCCCGCACCCCCGCGCTACCCTATCGACCTACCACTGACACCTAATTTTGTACTAAGCAAATAATAATTAGATATCATCCCCACGGCCTACCACAGACCATACTATAGTATCTGCGATTGAAAAGTTACCCTTTACTACTCATAGATACTTCCTTCTTAATAAGTGAAATGACCGAATTCTTTAGCAGGAATGTGTATGTGAGACGGCGAGCATTTGGGACCACCTAATTCAACAGTAACCATCATCCGCTTGTGATACCCATACAACTATTGTTTCTTCTATATTCGTGGGAGAGATGCGCGAGCCTTTAAGCGCCGACGCTAAAGGTTCATTTCATGCATTTAAGCGGATAATATACGCAGTTGCGTCAGGTGAGGCGGAGGCTGTGCAGCAGCGCGCGGGGCAGGAGGGGGAACTGGTTTATTTATTTGTAAGCTCTCGCGCCGAAAGCTATGCGCGCACCATCCGGGCCTGTCCTGTTGGCCGCGATCCAACCCTTCCGGATTTTCGACACAAACTCAAAACAGAGACCATCTGAGCGTGCTCGCCTATTACTTTCCGGCACGGGCCAGCTCGGGCTCGCGGCTGCTGCGGCCGAGCGGCTGGCAGCCGACGCCGGCGACGACGCCGATGCGACGAAACCGTTACGAGCCATCGACGCCGGCGCGCTCGCAGCACATTACGAATTATATCTTGATATAACCGCTAACATATAAACCAGCTTCTCGAAACTACAAATTACCGTGTATTTTTGTATAACAAATATTAAGTACATTTTTTAAATTATTTGCGTTTGAAACATTAAATTATAATTTTCACGTGTCGGCTGATGACCTAGCACCTTATTAATTTAAGGTACAGTGCGAAACAACTTACGGCAATATAAAGCGATACGGGTAGATGTGGTAATGGCACGACCACAACCGAATTCGACAAGATCTACTACCATATACATATAACGAACTCTTTACTCTCATGAGTTTAACTATAAGGAAAACGAGAGAGCGTTCGGAGTGACTCACAAATAAACCTACAACTCCAAGAAGCGAAAACCACGCGGTTATTTTTAGTACAGCATATCAAATAAAATAATTTTATTGAATTCAATTGTCACCTACCTGAAATATCAAAACAAACTTTTATTGTAGCCAAGACCAAGCCGCGTAACGAATAATATAAGCTAATGTTGACTAGGGGGTCAGGAGATAGGAGATATTTATACAATGGGTAATGAAACAAATTACTTGTTATATTACCTATTATATAAAAATAGAATTTGTTATATCAATTATTTTCATATTTTAGACGTAAAAATCTTATTTTATATAATTCGATTACCACTTCCGTTTATAGAATAGTGGCGGAAGATATCGTGAAAAGAAAAGAAAAATATCTCAAGGGGGTGTGATGTTTACCAATCTGCAATAGTTGACTAACGCGGTGGACTATGGCCTAAATCTTTGACTCTGAGGAGAGACCCGTGCCCAGCAGAGAGACAGTAAGGAGTTGTTGGTGTCATGGCGAAATGTTTGTTGGCTTATTTGTCGACCTTATAGACCTACTGAAACTTATACTTTACGTTTTAATACTGTGTAAATGCGATTTTATTTAGAAACACTGCAAAATGAAGACACGCAGAACCATGAGGATATCATTGTATGCGTATACACTATGAGTAATGTTAATAAATAATTTTAGTAATTATTGGCTAGGAGATTTATCAGATATGGTCGTTCCTTAGGGAGCGCTCGTATGTTCTATAATATTTTATATTTTGAAACTCATCGTCAATGGACAAATTTTGCAGTATTGTCTTGCAGTGCTGCTGTGCTTCTTCTAATTCTAACGATATCAATTCAGAAACTCGCTTTCTTAAAACCGCATAAGATAAAATTTCGACGGACACCAGCGTAGCGGGAGAGGAGATCACGTGACGCGGAAAAATCGTATTAAACGCATCAAGGAGTACACAAACATGCCTAATTTGCGGGAACCACTGTGATACTAAGCCTGTATTAAGCCAATTTGTATTTAGTTTTTAATCTACAAATAATTGAATAAAACTCTCCATAAAAACCTGTAAATAATTTAACTTGTAAAGTTATTATAAATATTATTTACTATATAACTATCATTTCATATTCATTAGTAAATTTAAAGTTATTGTACTGTAGAGTCCCAGTGTGCTGCCATCTATCGTAAATTATTGAAAGTACGTAGCGGCGTAGCAAGGCAGCTTTTTCATCTACCGTTCGGGCTCACGAGTCTGCGAAGTGGCGGCGATAGAACTTCTTCGCACGGCCACTGGGCTGCGCTGTGTTACTTAACATATTTCATCACTGAATGCTGTTTGACTGATATATCACTTACTCCATCGGTGGACGCACGTTTCGTCTCTGATCGTCGCAATGAGGTGTTTTCAAAAGAGCGGGATTAGGTGCCAGGTTCCATATAAAATGTTAGATTTGTTCATTTGTTGACACATTAACAGCATAACAAACAAACATTCGGTTAACAAATGTAATTCTTAACATAATCCAGTACGCATGCCAATTACTGGTGTAGATGAGTCGCATAGCTCAAAACGTAATCTATTCGCTAATATAGAAAAAAACGTTAAATTGAACGGGCAATAACAGTAGTGAGAAATGGTATATATTTTATGATAACTTATTATAGAGACATCTCTCTTCCTTTAGAGAGTGAAAACGGAGTAATGAAAAAGGTCTAAATTATCATTCATAGCAAACAATCGGCTGTACTCGGCGCATTGCCGTAATTATGGTTAATTTTTTAGGAGATTTGTCTTGCACGTAGGAATGTAAAATATTTTATTAATGCTATTACGCGGATGTCGCTAATGGATGCCGAGACTTATGTGGCTTAGGAAATAAGATCCAGATCCCCTTTTAGTATATAAGTACCTATATAAGAACAATAAATCTTTATTACGTACAAATCTATACGTAAAAATACTCCTCGTATCAGAATGCTGTTAACAAATTACAGATGAAATTTATTTATTTATGCTAACTGCGCCGAGCTTCGGATTCACGTCGCCAATTATAGTTAAATGAATGACGGCGAATGATGCCTAATACCCGGCCCTGTTGCTTTACTGGCCAGTATCGCCAGTATGAGCAGGCAATCATCGAAACTAATGTTTTTCATTCATTTCTTATTAATATAAATGTATAAAATTGTACTTGAGTGCACTGATTTAAAAAAATTACACACAAATTTCTAAGCTCTTTCTTACGCTTATTTTAGCAACAACAAACATGGAAAAAGATCTAATTGTAATAATTATAAAAACAAAAAACCCCACTGCTTACAAGTGTTGTCTATGTCATTCCAACAGTTTAGGGGAATCCAACGACTAAACACTAACTCAGCTAAATTCCTTGCGGCACCACTAGGCACTAGGCGTCAAAGCGCACGTAACTCCATTCAAAGCTCGTAACACCTCTACTCTTTTAACTCAATATGCGCCATGGGCTTATTATTCATTATTGAAATAGTACGCCGGAAACTCTACTCAACACATTTCCAACCAATTGATCAGTAACAACCCAGAAATGTAATACTGCAGTTGTAACTCTATGTGTCGATATATAACACAGTAAAGTGAGGTGGCGCTATTGCGCCGCAATGCACACGGTTGCACATCTTTGCTAATGATCTGTGACTGAGACTGAAATATAGGATAGGAAAAAATTACCCTCTACATATTGCCTATTTATAGGACACCTATAGAAAACATATTTGAAATTCCATAATTGTAAATGAATATCTCCATGTACGCATAATATACCGTTTTATGTTTGAGAGTTTTTATATATTTACTTTATGTTACATGAATTACAATTCCTTTATAGACATCTTAAGGACAACGGTTTAAAGTTAACCTGTCAAATGGATGTGGTTTAAAGCTTACTAAGTGTCAAATGACATTGCAAGCATTACCACAGCTTAAGGCACACGAGGTGTGATCCAACGGACAAGATATTCCAAGACGTACGTGGACCGCAGTCCGAGCGCGGCCGCTCCCCGCGGGCCCGCGCGCCGCTGCGCCCGCCGGAGATAAATGCTTAAGACACGGCTGTCATGCAATATGTATGACGTTGACGTTACCGTTACTTTATTTGTCATTTAAGAAATACAACGCATTAATAAAACTGATCTTCGTATTGCATGTATGCAATAAATAAAGATAAAATTTATTCTTCCATACTAATACGTAATAAATCCTTTATATATTATAGTTTAGGTTTGGGGAAAGAATTAAAAAGATAGATAGAAGAGGTAAAGCCGTGATAATAATAAGAGAGCCTAGAGAGTTCATATGCGTAAAAGTTGTTCTTGTTTTTGATTTGGTTAATAGAAGGGAAGCCGTCACATTGTTTCGAAACAAGACTTATTTAGCTTAAAACAAGCTCCAAGTGAACGTAAAAACACAAGAGTTCCCGCTGACCCCCGGAGTGAGGACACAAAAACTCGTGTTACTAAGATCCTGGAAAGCTTTTGAAGGACACCTTTTTACCGAAGATTTATTACTTACTTACTATTCGACTTTACATAGCGACATAGAGTTCTACTGTTTTCCAGTCGCAAAGATCACGTACTTATACTCACGTATGCACTTGTATTACTTACATTAATATATGTCTAACTAAAGCACGTCGCACTAATACGAATAACGCTAAGTAAGAATACCATTCAGTAGTTGTTTGTTATAAGCGTGATCATCACGGTGTCAGCAACATATCTGTCCCATAACAAAGTGCTACGGTAATATCCATCCACGCGGTATGCATTTTACCACTATAGACTACAGATTCCACAGAATATCCTATTCTACTAGAGAATATATAGAATAAATTTATCAATTATATTTTCAATCGTATTGAACGGATTTATTTATTTATTATATACAACATGTATTTTTCGAAGTACCCTACAATATATTATTATTCGTAGACATACTCGAGATCATATCTTATTAAGTGCATAAAAAAATCGACGGTACAAAACATGCTATTTTTATTCAAGTAATTTTAGCAAAGTGAAGTAGTTATTAAGTTCACAAAAAATTATCATACAAGGCCGTGGTCGTGGAGATCGCTTGAATGATAAGGGATAAGACGCTAGAAATATTACTAAATGAAATCATCAAAAAATATGTACCAAAGTCCATAAAGTAAAAATATGTTTGTTTTTTTAATATATCTTTGAAATATGATTGATAAATTTCAATTAAATAACTTCAAGATTTTACTTGCACTATTTTTACAGACCCATGCCAACTTTTTGCTGTAATATATATAACAAATAGCATTGCAACAATTACCCAATAAATCCCACTTTTGTTTTGTTCTATTAATTATTTTCATAAAATATATGTAGCATGTTTATGATTACAAGTAAAAATCTACTAACCCAGCGCAGCGGACATCACCGGGTGGCCCGATCAGCCCCTAAACTCAACACTTTTGTAAATATGTAATCTTTCCGCTACCAACATTTATTACGAATTAGCAAACAATGCGAGCGGAAGAGAATATCAAGTGGAACACTATTTAACATTTAGACGATGTCACACTGCACGCGCCTGTAACAACTCGTACACCGATCCTTATACGCCACGCCGTCTTTACAACTTATAAAAAATTAATAAGTCGATGTAAAAGCCAAAGCAAGCTCAGCGCGCCCGCGCCGCGCCGCGCCGGCCGGGCCGCGCAGCGCCGCGATAATGTGCGCATAGCACGCCACACACATCATCCAAATTGCTCGTAAAAATTGTAACACATTGATACGTAAACCACCAATCTCCCATAGTTATTGTATGCTACAGTTCGTTAACACACATTAACACGGTTACAATAAAACTCAGAAGTGACTTGAATAAGGTTAACTGTAAAAATGATATTCGTGTTGTGGTAAGCAAGCATAAAAAAGATAAGTCCCGGAAAAGATTATTTGATCATATATACAGTCTTGTAACTAAGCAGCAGTAAGAGTAAATCACTGGAAAACTGTAACTAAACTAATTCGGGTAAAGTGCAATTTTGCCAAAAAATGTGAATTACTGATATCTCTTAAATAAGCTTTACGAATTGGTAGAGGACACTCTTCAGATATTTTAACATGATCCCCTAAGATTAACCAAATGAAATTTGCAGGGTGGATTCTTTATTAACCCCTGCAGTTTTTAAAATAATTTCTAAAAAAAAAATACAAGCGAAGTTATTTAAATCGCTTCAAAGTCGGTGTTGACATTGTCTCCTCGGAAAAAATAATCAAATGTTATTTTTTATTTGGACTTTTAATA
>DWRA01002041.1:0-15019 GCA_018250295.1 Spathilepia clonius
TACTTAATTGTGTATCTTATATTTTGAGATAGCTAAGGTGTTAAAATTTGTACGTAATCTACAACAAAGGTAAAAAATACACAATTAAGTAATTTTTTTTAATTTAAATAATGTTCTACTGTAAAATTGCGTTTTTTAAGATAACACGTTATTGATGCAAAGAAGCGATATGATAAAAAGTGGCCAATGCTATCCAAGGTCTTCCGTATGTTGATTACAGAAGATAAGATTAAAGGCCTACCTGAAACCGATCACAGATGTGTTCACCTGAGGAGGAAATGGAAACGAAATTGAAATGTGGCTCTACCACGGGTTTCACTCCAGAACATAGTAGTTTAAACAACGCAGCATGCATAGCAACATAAAGCAGAATTAGAAGATTGGTGCCTTCACATTATGATCAGGAAAGACACGTGACCTTAATATATGAAAATATATCGATATATATACAACAAATGTATCTCCTCCCTACACCAAACAATTGGGCAGTCGTGCGATCATGCTTACATCCAACAAATTGATTTATAGTTCCGTATGAAAATTTCGCCCCCTACATTCTAATACCCTATTAAGGTACCGTGCAGACCTCTTCCAAGAGCTGACTCTTTGATCCCTTTCTGGACCCCGAGAGCCTTTGTTTATGATCGGGATTAAAAGAAATTCCCCCAAGCTTTAGAATTACGCGTTGCTGGGAATTTTTCTGTTTAATAAAATGCGGAATTTATCGCGAGATTTCAAGACTAAAATATGTGAGTTTGGTGTTCGTTTGTTTTGTAAGGGATTCGTTGTTTGCGAATATTTTTGAGTAAGGGACTCCGTGCCATTTTTCCTTTTTTCTTTTCGTACGCGGAGGTCAAAAAGTTTAGTATTTTAACGTCATCTGAAAAATTCGATAAAATTATTTTCGTTTGTTTTTTTACGCGGCTAGGAAACTATAACACACATAAATTTTTGGAGCAAGTGTATTGGAAGTTCTAGCACGCTCAATCCTAGATAGAAAACATTTCAACTTTTTTAAATTTACAAATTTCCGGTCCTCGGGCTTTGATCAATGCAATTTTTTATCAAAGTATTATTTAAAACTCAGTTTCATGTGGTTAGAATTCCTTTAGTATATTTTAAGTAAGTAAAATATTTTTGTGACCTCTTATTAGTACTTTATTTATTCAAATTTCGTCTACCAAAGATCAAAATATAACATATATATTATACATAAGATTAAAATATAGCATCCAACAGTTATATAAAAACGATTACATGTCAATCTCTGGTAGACAAAACAATGAATAGATTGATTATCAATGACAGTCGTAATCGATCTCAATCATTTACTTTAAATATTTTAAGCATACAGACATAGCGCTCACCATTTTTAAAAATATAAGTAGATACCCAGCAGATCTGAGACATAGCTAAATGTTAAAAAGGCGTTCCCTTTCTTGAGTGTTGAAACAAAGGGGAGGTCTGACGAGTTCTGGGTCCGGCCCGATAACAAGGCCTCGTTATTATCGGCCCTTTCGCCGTGGCCACTCGGACGGAAATATTGTAATTTCGGAATAAAGGGAATTTTTGTTACAGCAAGAATTCGCACTTCAAGATGACGATCGAGTTTTAAATTCGTGTCGGGGATGTATTTTTTGTGACGATTAACGATTGGGAAATGGAAAAACAACTTTCTCAAATTTTAAGACATTTTTGTCAAAGATGGGAACTGGCTAATTGATACTGCTGGAAACTGAAATTACGTTGTCATCTGAATTTTAAAAAGAAAAGCGAAATAATAAGATTAAAATAATGCCTACATAAAAGATGAAACAATGTCAACAGAATACCAAAGATACTACAAATGACATATTTTGACTACACTAAACCAATCTGTTGAAAAAATTATATACCAACAACCAAATCAAAAAAAGATTAATAGTTTCAGTAGCTATAACTAATAGCTAGTAACAAAGGTTTTATGTACGTAAAGGTATTATTGTCTATAATGTGTTAAAAAATCATGAAAAAAATTAAGAAAAGTTACTTGTCTAACTAATCCATTTGATATGATAGACGAAAGATCATATCTGTCAGTGTTTAATATAGCTTGTTACTGAGTGCATATGCATAAAGGTACGATACCTGAAGCGAAATTAAAATTTTTGTCTGTCTTTTTATTTTTACTAACGTCGGAAACAATTGGGCCGATTTTACCGGAACTTTCACTGGGAGATAGCTTATGTTATAAAGAGTACTTATATTTTAGATTCTTGTTATAGTATTAGAAGATTTGCGCAAATCTTAACATTTTTTTAAACGGTGTGCGGCTAATGTCATCATATATGGATTTCGCGGGCAACTACGTAGGCAAAGTCACGCTCAAAGCTGGTGCTTAATAAAGCAGTATAATTTTGTTTACATTATTCCATAAAATTTGGCTCAAAACGTGAGGTGTACAAAAGGCAGGTGTGATAAACCTTTTCGATATTAAAATATGACAAAACATCCGATACGTCGGTATGCGCATTATGCATGAGCGTCGACGTAATGTCATGCGTGGGGATATTTTACGATCAATATATATTTCTAACCACACATAAATATAATTTATACTACGTACGTAGTAGGTACCCTTCCTTCTCCCAAGTCGATAGTCCAAGATCCGTAAGCATAATTTCTACGCACGTCTGTTTTCTTCAAATATGTTTTTTTTAATACAAAATTGCTAATAGAGGAATACGGTTATGACAGGTTGCCTGTAACATACCAAAATTAGTCCGGATATGGATAGTAAACTTGTCATCTATGACATGTTACCAATGTCATTATATCACACGTTAAAAAATCCGATGTGGTGTCTGTGTCCGGTAACCTAAGTTTTATACGTAAATCATGACAATGTCCAGTCTATAGCGTTACGTTGTTATACTTAATCTTTTTGCATACCAATACTCTGAAGATTAAACTGACTTACCTGGAACAAAAACGAAAATTATTAATTTAATTATTTACTAAATCAATATTAAAATGTGTACGATTTGTAAATAAGTAACATTATGAGCCATCATGATTAGCCTACTGCTACATACATACTACATGCTATTGATATGTCCCTGCTCATAAAATACCTATTACATATACTATTAGCATTGCATCGTAAAACAAGGTTGTTCTTGTATCGTTTTGTTAGAGAACCGCTATAAATGTTAAACGCGTGTATTTGAAGTAATGAAAAGATAATTAATTATTTAGCCGCAACGTTCACACTAACAAAATGTATCGCATTTCTGCAAACGCTAGGGTACACACTTTGACATAAATATATTTTAGATAATATTATGTACTCTAAACTAACATTTTCGTCAAATTTCTTTGTTTAGGCTAAACGTATGCGTTAGTACGATAACGTGTTATAAAATTTCAATATTTTAATATTATTTCACACTCATATTGAAGTAACAACAAAAGTAAGGTTTTAAAATTGAATTTACTTGATGATAAGATGAAAACGCTCCATTACTCTGGTACAGCTATATTTTCAAGTTGCGTGTAATAAGCATAGATCACATAATATCCTAAGAGTGAAGCAATGCCCAGCATTGAGGTACTAAAACGCTAATGGTAACTATAGATATAAGCTTTAATAATTACTTTAATAACAGGTGTAAATACTGATTCCTTACCTTTACTTATAAAAACCAGAGACTTTGGGAAAAGTAAAACAGGTAAAATTTTAGACTGATTTAATACTACAAACTTTACTCGTCTACCAGAAATTCTAAGTGACAACCCTAAAATATCGAGTGTGTTGGAACGGGGTTTTAATATATCGCATAATCAAAAGTTGTACTTAGTTTTAAATTGGGCGGAGTTGGGCGGGCGGTTAGACCCACAGGCGAACTTGAGGAAATTAACAAATTTTGGGTTCATTCGTAAAGCCGCTTACATTTTTAAATCAGTTGAAACAGACAAATATTATACTTATTTTTATATCAAATGTCTATAGTGTTGACCCAGTATTGGTATAAAGACTTCACGACGTCTTTTAATGATGATAAAACTATGATGTCTACATAATTTGTACGTTGCAAGTTATATTTTTTACATAAGTCATGATTGATGAGCAAGATTTACACAGAACTAAAATTGGGAACTTTAAGAAAAATTCTATTATAGTTTAAAAAGTGAATGAAAATTAACTCCCAATAAATAATAAGATGTTCTCTTAGATTCATGTTCTTTTAAGCAAATAACATCTTTTAAGTAATGACATAAGTCCATATCTATACCTACTTATATTCATTAATTAAAGTAATCATTTATTCTTGATCAAAGTAACTATTATAAAATACTTGGCAAACTGCATTGCTAAAAAAGGAACAAGTTAATGTATGCATTTTCATTTTATAAATCCATAAGTTTTATTTCTGAACCACTGTGATTTATTTTCGTAAAAGAAAAGAAGCTACCCTAACATACTAGTTTAAGAAAACGAATGCTCACAAAACGTAAAATAAAATACATAACCCTTTGTTCTACGAAGCGTATGTTTACCCTTGAAAACCTCCGACCCAGCGCAGCTGCGCTTCGGAACTTTTAGGCCCTTTCCACCTACAAATTTGTTGTCTACATTCTTCGATTTTGAAAGAAAAGTTTTTGAATAATCTCAATTTGAGGCTATTCAACTGCATTAGCTCTAAAGTGTTAAAGGTGGTAAAATCTTTTAGCGATTTTTAATTATCTCTAAGATTCGGTGTTGTTTACGAAACGTTTTTAAATAGTACCAGTGTGTGAGATTTACCATTAAGCTAATTTAGTCAAGTAGGATTCTAGTCCTGTCGGGAGATATTTATAGGTATGCATGAGCGACAGTGACCATTTACCATCTTACCGTACATAGTTCAATAAAACTAAAGGAGATTCTAGAATAGAATTCTCCAAGAAATCTTTCGAAGTACGAACTGCAAGTCAAAGTTACGAGATAAAACTGAACTAACTGGAAGTGATCAATCATAACATCGAGCACTTTCATTCGTGATGGATGCTCCCACTGCACACTGGAGCAACTTTGTTCAGTCTATAGCGTTTATAGCTCAGTGGTATTACAGGCAGATCCAGGTTCGTTTTTGCACACATTTGAGATTTTATGAGCCCCATTTTATGACGGCAAGTAAATATAAGAAATTAATACTTACTCGCTGTGCAGTGAAGGAAAACGTGAAGTTTGCGTATCTAAGAGTTCCACATAATGTTCTTAAATGTGTATAATGGAAAGTCAGCGTACATGATTAACATAGTAAAGGGTCTAACAGGTTAGGCATATTAGGAACACTGCAGTCGCATCTGATGAAGGGATATTTTTTTTTCTTCGTCAACTAACAGCCGAAATTAATTTTATATCCCTAACCTCTGTATAATATGTATAAAATCCAATTGAATAAAATAACAACGTTTAATATTTCTCAATACATATTTTTATTACCAATCCCGCCAAAACGTGAAAAACGTACGTTGATTGTTTTCTTTTTCTTTTTTGTCATAGTTATAAAATCTTATCAGCCAGCGTGACATAAATGTAACTTATATTTATGAAATTAGTATTATTATCCAAATAAAAGCACATGATTACTTAATATAATATTTTTAACAATAAAACATGATTCAAGTAGTTTTCTAACATAAGGAAATAATGGATAACAACTCTTGACGTAAAAATCAGTTCTTATGGATGATATATATTACTTACTTACAAGATACATAGCTCAATAATGTGTACTCAATGGTACAGACCACATTAAGATAATTTATTAAAGAAGATTTCTAAAAACAATAACTGTATAGCACTAAACTGGATAAAAGTGATCAATCAAAAGATAGAGTAGTACATGACCGATTGCCCTCGGAGCACCAGTTTGTAACTCCCCTCAAAGTTTGTAGTTTATAGACCCTCATTTTACTTGCGGTCGGCAAGTGGATAGTTTATTATTTTAAGGGTACAAACACCAGCCTGAAGTTTCTGTAAGTTTCATCAGTTTACTTACTTTGATAGTATTGTATATCTCGAATAGATTAATGAATAATTGAGTGAATATTTCAATAACTTAAAGATTCTTGCAGCGATATATTTTCATGAATTAAATATTTTGTATCATTTGATATAATTTCAATAATTCTACGTATTAAACAAATGGATAGATGAACTTTAAATGTACAGAGCTTCTAGCTCAGTAATGAAAGAATGACTATCCGAATAATCTATTCGAATGTCATCAATTAAAATTTTAACTTTCGGTGGTAGCCTGCCGACCACTATTAATAAATATTCATCCAACTATAATTCAATTCCTGTGTTTAATCGCTTGCTTGTTACGACATCGACGGGAAAAGTGGAGTGAGCATTATCTAGAGTTGGTACAGGGTAACGGTAAAATATCCATATGCAAAGATATTTTAAATTCTAATTGTAACAGGGAAGTCCACAGCTGCAGCGCTCAAAACAAAGCGCAAGCTTTTGCAAAACAATAACTTTAATGTCCGAAAATTTGAGGGTGAAAGTTTTGTGAAACTTCCCCAAAGTTCACTAAATAACTGGAGGCGATCACCGAATTTACGCCACATTCGCTGAACCCAAAATATATACTTTAGAACAAATTGTATTGCCGTAATCTTTGTTATTTCTCTTACTTACATTCAATTTCATATTTTGTAAGGTTTTCATTGAGATTAACCATAAATAGATATGTTTTGATGTTTAGTTAAGTTCAGTTCTGTGAGGAACGTTTTTTCAATTTTTATTTATGTTTAATGGATTTCTATTGAAAATAATATTAATTCTCTCAATCAATTGATTAGTTCAACCGTTGAAGTAGTGAAACCTTTTTGTCTCAGTAGCTTACCTCCGTAAAAAATGTACTCACAATTTAATTACTGCGAGAAGACTGTAGTTAAACTACTAGGAATTAGCCTATTTAATAATAACTAAATAATACTTAAGTCATTTTGACACTGAGTAAAAATTCTGATGGATATTGAAAATGACCAATTATTTTCATACTCGACCAAAAAATGACACAGAACATCGTTGGAGTCATTTATCAATGACATCTATCGGAGTTCTTTGAAGCAACTTCTCCCTATAAAATCTGCCTTATAGCTTCCCTGTCGTTTAAGCATATAGTACCCGCTAAAAGATGGCGCTGTACTGAATATCAAATTACAAGCTGTCACTCAGCTACTTCTTTATTTCATATCTAAAACCACGCAATAGGTGGCGTTGTACTACAAGTCACCACAAAGGCTCGTGGGTAGGGCTAACTCTGAAAGGTTACGCCACTTTTCAATAGATGGCGTTGCTCAGAAATTTTAATTAAAATACCTTGTTAAATTAAAATGTTCATAATATTATGGAAACAAGATTCTCAATAAAAATACTTCGACAGTACTAGTAGCTAAATAGAACGTATACTAAAAAAGAAGGTTAGCCACAAAGACATTCAATTGTATAGTAGCAATAGAACGGATATGATAAGGAAATGTGTCATCCACCACTTTTCAGCAGTTGCTAGTAAGTCGATCTAAAATATATTATTATGTCAACAGTTAATTAACCAACCTAGATATCAGTGTGAAGAGGCATCAAAGTTTCTGTATGAAAATATAAACAATATCCGCTCTACAACTGTGTATATTTGATTTCTTTGATTTAATGTAGTCTCTAAATGAACGACACGGTATAATGACAAAATTTTAAACAAATACCATACAGTTATATATATGTATATATATATTACTATATAAATAAAAGCAATTCTATAAATACCTTTAGCAGATGAGGATCCCTCTCCGCCGTATCCAGCAAAGATTCCGCTTCACTCAGCCAGGCCACGAAGTTCTCCAGCGAACGATCGAAGTTCTGCAGCGATGAAACCGCTGAATGCAATGCTTTTCCGCGTGCAACAATGCTGTAATAATGATAATATTGAAGTTTGAAGACAAAAAAATAACTTACTTATTATAAAATTAGTAACGGTATTTTTGGAGGTCAGCTGCTAAGGATTCATGATAATGTTGAAATCTTGGATAACCTACATGTATTACCTAAGAAATCATAACAAAAGTGCTATTTAATTTTGCCAAAAAATATTGTTATGTAGAGAATAAACAATATAAAATGCTATATTAGTTTATTGATGAGCACATTTTTAAGTCATTTATATCTAGGACTTATGACTATGCTTCGTAACATAATTTACGAGGTTTATTACAAATTATAAGTACGCTATTGTGCTGCCATCTTTGCAAAGAACAATGAATTATTTTAACATTCTCGTAACGAACAGATGGCGTTGCAATCAGAGCTTAGCAAAACTATATCAGTTGTATACACTGTTCGACAGATGGCGGGTTCTTCAAATTTACTTAACGGAGGTGGGACTTAAAAAAATAAACTTTGCATTGCAAAAATAAATATCTAGCTATCTCACTTCCTTATTTATTGCACTCAATTAAGAACGCCATTTTTACGTTCATATTATCTGGTCATTTTATCTCTTCAAAGCGATAATAGATGGCGCTGTACACATTTTATCGTCACACTAGCTTAGCTTAATATACGTATAATAGAAAGATTTATAATAATTTCTTTCCACTTCACCTGTTATTAAGCTCATTGTATCTGTGGTTGATGGCTTCGGTGGCACGTTTGATACGGGTGGTGTCATCGTTGCGGTACACCGCGATGAGGCGCTGCGTCAGCTGCCCAAACAACTCAATCTGGTGCTTGTATTGGTGGACCTCTGCGTGGAATGACTGGAAAGAGAAGAAAATGATAAATATACACCATTTTACATATATTATAAATGTATTACACATAGGTTCCTATAGGCTCTCCTACACCGCGGTTATTATGATCACAGGCAAATACAAGTCATTTTAAATAAAAATCAAACTGATATCTGTTTGATATTAATATTTCATTCAGAGATATTCGCATACCACGCAGGTTGCCAATTTAATTAATAGTATTAAGAGTTATTTTTAGACCTGTTTCAAAACGAGATTGTTAGAAATATAAATTATCATTGTGAGGGAATTTATGACTAATATCTGTCTACGGGTAAATTAGATCTTTCTTGGTCTAAGTCCTTTATCTGTTTCAAAGATTTTTTAACCAGGTTGATTATCAGCCGCAGATTATCTTTATACTTTTCCGAGGTGCCTATGTATTTATATAGTCATTTAACGTAGGTACTTAACAATAAAAATAGGATAATTAATAAACTAATTAAAATAATAGGATAATTTAAGAGCTCTTTGTATCGATTGTTTTAAATCACTTAATTTGCTAACATCGCAACTTCCACAGTAAGGCTCTACTATAACTGGAAACTACCGTGAAATAGGCGTGGGAATATAAACTCTATATTTATAGAACATAAACATTATTGATTTTCGGAAAAAAATCTATTAACTGTAGCGACTCCACAGATACTTTAAATAACAGCCATATACTTCAATAGACTCCAGTATTTATCTATGTAATTAAGGCAATAACCGAGAACGTTGAAATGTGAGCTCGTTATTTCTGCCGATTCATTACTAGGGAAATACTAGCAATTAGGGGAATAATTCCAGAGAAACCTGGAGCATATTTCACTTCGGCAGTAAGGTAATTGTTACGCCACTGACGAGTATCGTAAAGCGTGAAGCTTATTACAGTCATGCTAAAATTGATCTATATTTTTGTTGAAGTAATTTTCGTGAAATAGAGAAAACTCACTCGTAATGCGATAATTTTTCGATTAGTGATTAAATAGTATGTAAATTGATTAAAATTGAACACTGATTGGTTAGGGGAATTAGATTGGTTAGGATAGCTTAGCAAATCTTTTTATCTCATGTATCATTATTATTACCTGTCATTAGTATTAATATAAATAATTACATACTGAACCTTTATAATAAACACTACTATAAAAAAAAAATATTTTCGAAAAATCTACCTTTATTATGGCAATGTATACATTAATTTGACCAAAAAATATTAATATATCATCAGCATATTCTGAGATACACATTATAATTTAACGAGTAATTATTATAAAAATAATTATGTTGCTTTCAAAATTTATGTAATTCCTAAAAATATGACGCGTGCCTAAAAATGTGAAATACACAGATGCCTATGTCCATTGGAAAAAATTTATGCTTCGCAGTCTGGTCAAAAGTCCTTATTTCGTAGGCATTATTTCACACATTATTTTTGTATTTCCAAGATAAGTCGATAACTTCGTTAATGTTCCAAAAAAATATTAGAAAATCGCTTATCGTTAACAATTCTTACTACAACTGGTGCCTAAGGCATATTATACTACTCGGCAATAATGGAAATTCGAGCAGGCCAGCATTAATTAAGATGGCTGCTTAGTCCTTTTCTGGAGCCCTCGCAATATCACGTTCGTTAGGTAAGATATACGAGATAATATATCTTCTAACATGTATTAAAATTCTTGCACATATAGTAAGCTAAGGTTGTAGAATCATTATACCAGTAAAGTTAACAGGGGAGGTACCACTATCATAAAGCAGTTCTGAGGCGACCGTCTTAGTTCTTAGGAATGACAACGCATTTGTGATTGATTTCATAGAACCTCTGATATATACGAAGCTGGTTCCAGATATCCATAAGCGGCAATGAGCACTTACTATTAGCTGGACTGCTTGTTGCAGCTTCATTGTTATTAGGAAACAGGTTATGGTACGTCCCTTATTGAGAAGGTAATTAGGTATCGTTCCTGGCTCGAATGAGTTATATATTCCTTAACTTCACTGTTTTATGCTTCCATGCTTTAATAGAGGTTAAAGGGTTGTAAAGGACTCACTAAGCAGGGCTATAGCCAGTGGAAGTTTAAATATACACTACTATGTCTATTGGCATAGTACTTTTAGAAACCATATTCTACAGACTTTCAGGAACTTACCTTTTGTTCCCGCAGCTGCATCTCAAGCACGTCGGCGGTGTGTCCCGGCGGCGTCATGGCGGCGAGGCGGGGCTCCATCCTGGGGAGCCAGGCGTCCGCGTCCCGCCGCCGCGCCTCGTAGCGCTGGGAGTCGCCCAGCATCGCGTCCAGCTGGGCCTTGCGCTGGAGGACCCGCGCGTTCGCCTCATCCCAATGCTCACGGAGGGCTGTAACTGGAGATGTGGAATGGTTATTATAGAAAAAGAAAAACTTGAGGTTTAATAAACTTTATTCCCATTACCATTACCAAACTATGTCAATTCTATGTCTAATAATAACTACACATTGTAGCTGATAAAGGAAGTAGGTACTCCTCAATATGTATCACGTAAATGTCAGCGTGTCAAACATTAGACGAGGAGGCAACACCTCATTATTTCTGTTCTAATACAACGGAAATATTTCCAAATAAAGACCGTACACCGGAGATCATAATTATGACAAATAATCAAGAAGGTATAATCGCTTTCAACGTGTTACCATTTGACGTTATATGTACAAAACAAATCGGCAGAGATTTGGTACGCTTCAACATCTTAATCCCAAAAATGAAATGTATTTATTTTGTGTAGGCCTAAGGAGCCACTTACAAATTGTCAGTTAAAATATTTTCTTATACTACCACCAGACCGGAACACGATCTCAACTGAGAAGAACCGGCTAGCTCAGCGGGTCTATAATTTTTCGTCTGAGTATTGAAGATACACATATTTGCAATATTACCAAAAATCGGGTCACGTTAACCGATCTAGCCTTGGGGCCTGTGAAATGAGCCAACGCGACCGAATTGGAAAGTCACATCAGTTAGAGTAAATGTAATATGAAAAAATAATGTTCAACGTTTACATTACATTACACTGACCGTATCTTAAATTACACTGAGAGAATTTTTTTTGAGAAATTTGCGGGAAAATACGTTTGAGTTCTTATTAAAAAATTATTTGAGGAAAAAATTTTACAGTATTTACTTATGTTACCTTCTTCGCCTAAAAGTATACTCTCGAATATGAAAAATATATGTATAACAGTGAAAATGTAAATTTCTACAATATACATATGTTAACATAGGTAAAGTACTTATGTATATATGCATGCATGATCATAACGTTTCTCTTATTGTTACATAAATCACATAATAGTAAAAAAGTTTGCAGAGTTATTTTTTAGCATGAACCATTTTTTATACGTTAAATTCCTTTTACAAAGGTGTACATGATATCCTTATCTTACGGGATATGAAAAATACTTTGTATAACTTTAGAAACATAATTATTCAAAAAAACCGTTGAAATCAAATTCAAATCAGCCAATCAATCACATCAAGTCATCAATGAAACTTAATAGTGAACACGGGCTCAACAGTTAGCATAATATAACTTAAAGTTATTACAACCCTTGTATTCAGTGGTTTGAATCAATCTGATCAACAGCGGGGAATCGAATCTTACGCTAGGGAATTGTCGGATGTACTGAAGCATGGTAACGCTCCCTAATGGACGTTTGAAGTACGATCTCGGCCGCTTGGATGGGAGTTCGCTTGTCATGTACGAAGCTTTCCTCGCCACTAGACTACACTCGTGTAGACTGAGTATGTACCATTCATTATATAGTTTTCTTGCCCACAAGGAAGTGGGCAAGAAAATCGACCACCTACTAAATCGTCTGTTTTTATCGTGTTTTTAATGCATTACTTTTTAATGAGCGGGTAAGTGGGTGCTACCCACAGACATAGATGATTGACCACAGATAAGATTAGAGTCCTATCCGTGATTGATCACAGATGCATTACTACCCCTAAGGACTACGCTGGAACGCCTCGGATAAGTATGTCTTCCTTACCACACTCTTTAAATCAGACTACAGCAGTGCTTAACCCTGCTGTTATTAGTTAGAAATAGGTGTGGTGGGGATGTCAACCACAAATGGCTCTACCACAATTAAAAAACTGTCGGGGATCACGGATCATTCTATTAAAGTACAAATACATCCAGACATACCTATAGTAGCTCATAAAAACACAATTCCCCACCTGCTAACAACACTCGTTATGTATAATATTTGTTTTGTTCAAATATGGCCTTATCTCCGGAAAACTCATTTCGCGCACAAATTTGACATTTGTGATTAATATAACAGACGAGATGGAGAACTGTGCGTGTGATTGCTAGAGCCTGCGGGGAGGGTGCGTCTATACAGATGCGGAGTTCAGTTTTGTAATGAAACGCACTTACATTTTTGTTTAGAATCTCAAAAAGTGAAAGTCTATGTACTGGTCATTATGGAGAAGAGGTGGAGAAAGAAACTCCATAATACACATCCTTTTAAATAAAGTTTCCTGTAAAATATTAGCTTACACTTATGAAGCATGTGTACTTCAGAACCAATTTTGACAAATTGTTCAATGACCTGTTTACTCTTTATTTCTGTTTCTATTTGTGATATGACCTGGCATCATTAAGTGAACTGAAAACCTGTCCCTATGTCTATTACAAAACTACTTTAGGGTAAAACACCCCACAATCAGATCACAGTATTCCAGTGACTACAGTAAATGAAATTCAGCAATTACTTAAAACGCTAAAATAAAAATGTTTATTTAGAGCAGAGTGCTAAAAATCTCAAAACCGGTGCGCGGACAAAACAATTAAAAACAAACCGTACAAGCGAGGCTCCGCTTTGCGCTCGCACCGCCACACCGCACACAATGCATCACAGAGTACATAGGATTATAGAGGCCTCGTAAAAAGGTCTCATGATCCACATCTTTTTTATGGAAGCGATTCCTCGACCTGCGTAGCGGAATGGTCACCATACTAGTCTGATATGCAGTGGGTTCCAGGTTCCTATATTAAATAGGACATAAGTCCTATCTGAATTCATATCTAATACAAGTGCACCTACATCACTATATAAAATCTTTAAAAATTGCTGAAATACTTTAACTCATATAAAAGTTATCTGATAAACTTTCCCTCTTCCTTTTTAATAGCCTTAATTGCCCATTGAATGAGACTTACGGTTCTCGTCTAAAATATAAATTAAAATTCCGCTTCATAATTTAGATTTTGTTTTTTCTGGCTTAAATTATGCAAAAATCAGCCAACTTTTACCAAAAAGAAAACTTACGCGATAGCTCAATACTGTCTTAAATTTTCTTTTAAGTTTTAATATGTTTCAAGTTTAAAATAAATATTTGTAATGTTGCCTCTGTGCAAAGCTACCCTATGGCAAAGCTATGTAAATAGTGGCGCACGATAATGTTACGAGCGAGCTGGCGACGCGTTAAGCGCGGCACAGCGTGCTAAGGCTCTACGAAATTGGGAACTCTATCAAAATCCAAAAACTAAAAATTGTTTTTCATTCATTTTTATATTATTTTATAAAAATATCGTCGAGATATTGTTTTGTTTTGTTGTTTGTTAGCATTTCTATATATAAATACAGTTCGAGTCTGTACGTTTAATTTTACGTTTAAACTCTCTATTCTGTGTCCTTAAACTTGATTTAACAATTGATTTGGGTTCGTACTAATTATCATTATAATAATATATAATAATAATTATAATGATGAATCTTATTAAGATACATATTCTACGGATAACAAAAGTCATTTAATAAAATTAGATATTTTTAATCCTTTTTTTCTACTATCAGACAGATACAGTTATATTTTTCTCTATCTAAGTTTTAAATAGACAAAGTACAAAAATATCTATAAAAAAAGACAATTACGCATGTTGAAATCATTTCAAGCCAATCAGCTGAATTAATATTTATGATTTTTTTTCTAAATTTTTTGAAGGATGTGTGTAAGGGAGACTGACACTTCCGAGGCATTACAACTTAGTCCATATGGGTAGCAACGCATCTGTAGTCGACCTCAGGTAGGATTCTAGTCTTATCTGGGGTGGATTACAAATGTTTTTGGGCGGCTGATACCACTTACCATCAGGTGGATTGCATGTTCGTTTGCTACTCTATCAAATAAAAAAGATAACTTTTTAAATGGGTTAAAG